>JAOWBC010000049.1:16480748-16507495 GCA_028566105.1 Hypoplectrus providencianus | reverse complement strand
CTCTCTCTTTTTTTTTTTAAACAGCTCTCTCACTCATTCACTCTCTCTCTTTCACACACACACACACACACACACACACACACCACCCGTCACTCCTGGCAGAGGGAAGACAGGACCACAGGAGAACTGTTTCACACCTTTACTCCCAGTTACTCACCCAGCCACCGCCAGACGCTTTGCCCAGGATGTGGACGCTCGTCTTGGGGGTCACCTTTGGATTACTGGCCTCCACCAGGTCGGATCAACTTCAAGGTGAGGGGACTGTGCCTTTTGCCCAGAGGATGGCTCTTTGTTTGGGGATTTTTTTTTTTTTTTTGCCTACCATATTCTGTCTAAAATGTGCCTGGCTGATTGGCTGGCACCACTCCTTTGTTTTCATTTTAGGACCAGACTGTAATGTTATTCTTTTCCTTCTTTAGCCTTGTTGAGAATTAGAGTGAGCGTTCATGTAAAGACAGTGAAAGAAAGAGGCTGTGCTCTGCTGCTGCCGCCGCTGCTTGTAGAATGGATGAGTGGATGCCGGCAAAAGAGAGCGTGTGCTACACCAGCACAGACAGGCTTACGTCTGGCAGTCTGAGACTCCTGACAGACACAAAGGACACAGGCGCTCTTGCTCACACTCTGTCTCACACACATTCACACGCTGGGTAGTGAACCTTATTTATCAGGGTTTTGGATGATCAGTGTAGCTTTCACAAGCAGCTCTTTTCAGGTAGAAGCAGCAATACAGAGTCTTTTTTCCCCCTCTTCTTTGCTGTGCTGATACAGCTGGAGTCTGTGCTGCCACGCTTAATGCTTTATTCACTGACACAAAGGATGTTCAGCAATCGCTCTAGCTTTTCCCCCCTCTTCTTTCTTTGTCTCTCTCTCTCTCACATGTGCTTTCACTGTAAGGTTTTGATTGGATTTGTTGCTCGGAGCAATATATCTCTGGAGGTGAAGTTGGTACTGAATCAAACAGGTCTGGGTTCGTCTGGCTGCTTCTCTGAGGAGGTGGTAGTAGGGTTGTTCACAAAGACTCCCTCTGGCAGAGCGCCAAAGAACAATCAGCATCAAGCTATAAATCTGACCAGTATTTAAAGGCAAATAAGAGACTGCCTAAACAGCTTGTATGTGCACTGTATGTGGGAAGAGGAAAGACACAGCCACTTGCCTCCCTCCTGTGCTTCAACATGTGTCTCCCTCCCCCCTTAAGGCACCTTGTGAGCTGAGGGATTCTGTGCTTCTGTGTGTGTTTGTGTATGAGTCGCTATATTTGAGTGTTGCGAGTAATCGGTGTCTGTCTAGAAGCGTCCTGTGGTGGTTAGATTTCGCTCTGGTCCAGATGTTGTCTTTGAACCTTAAACCTGTGGCTGCGTTTCGCCTGAAGCACATCATTAAGTGCAGAACTCATGGACTTCTGGTCAGGCCAGTTAACCAAGATGAGATTTATGGAGACTTTTTTAAAATACTGACCGTTTGCCCTCGAGTAGCATCTTTGCGCATGTATGAAAATGAAAAAAATTGTAATTTTGGAACAGATATTTCTGCTATAGTTATGACTGAAAAAGCCCTGAAGGTAATCCAATCAATTCTTTCCCCCAGTAGCTGATTTAATTATTTCATCCATTTTAATTCATTTGTAAATGTATGACCCATGCAATGCAAGTAATAAAAATCCAATTTAGAGTGGCTCAAATGTATTACTGCACTTCAATAATTCAGCTGATCATGAGACTATGTGATGACCTTTCAAATTTGATAATCAATTTTTTTTGCCTCCGACTAAATAAGAGATCAAGAGGTAGTGATATGATGCTCACACAGTGCTTTCAACCAATCCAAAACTCCTAGAAACTTTATCAGATGTGTAAACTCAGTGCTCATGTATCTTTTAGGTTTCCTATAGAGATAGCAAGTGCAGATTATCCACTAAATGCGATAACAGACTGACGGTGATTCTGAGTCTCACATCCACTTTGCGGAGGATTAGTTTCATAAACTCAGATGCTCGCACTCAGGCCAACCCCAACCGCTGGACTTCCTGAAAATGTGGCTGTATTGGCCCCTCTTGGCGGAACAACCCCTCCTGCATGCACCCGTGTCATGTTTCAAGGTGAGGGGTGGTCAGGGGCCTCGTGGACTGGGACTGAGCTCTGACAAAGAGGGCTTGTGCATGTACAGGCACTGAGTACCATCTCCGGCCACCTGAGACTCTCAGACACGTGTTTGCCGCCTCTACTAACGGACCCTTCTCTGAAAATTAAACCACCCTGAAGCCTGAATGGCCCTGCACCAAATATCTTTTATAACCTCTATCCTCTTTTAACTTTCTCTTTTTTACTCTGTGTCTTTAACAATGACTGATCTGGTCTCAAATGGGACCGGAGTCCTCCTTTTCCGGGATTCATCTATTTCTTTGTGTGCTGTTAAACCTTGTAATTACTTTTTAAAACCTTTTTGTGTGTTTCATGCTCAAACCCACACTCCCCCCAAGTCCTACTCCCACTAAATGTACACTAAAGTCTTTGTGTCCATGGGAAAGCTCCTCAGAAAAGCTTGTGTAATGTACTCACCTCCTACTGCATGAAGCAGGCAAAGCAGCAGATTACTTGGAATTCATTCATGCATGTTGGGACAAAAAGGGCAGAATTCCTTATCCATAGTTTACCAGACAACACTGTTTATGCTAAATGTAGATGAAAACGACCTTACTGTTACTTTCGCAAAATAGTTTGACCTTCTTTTTATGAAATTAAGTCACTTGGTCTTTTTCCATGATTTAGACGAGAAGATGGTTACCACTTTTATGATGTTACATTACGTGTGCAGCTGGAATGAGAGGGTAATTCGCTTAGCGGTAGCATAAAGATTGGACGCGGAGGGAAACAGCCACCTTTGCAATGTCCAAATTAATTTTGCTTGAGTAGATGTTTCCCCAGTTTCCAGTCCAGCAATATCTCGCAAAACTTGAAAATGACCACAACTCCTTAACCTCAAATTATGTGCTAGTGGTAAGTAATGTGTGTAAATTACTTATTACACATAATTTTGCAAAACAGCAGAATGTTCAAAATAGAAAGAGAAGGACATGTCATCCTATATACATGCCCAGTTCATGGTTTTAAAAAAAAGACAGTTTCCAAGAATATAGGCTACAAAATCACTTACCTGGGTTTAGGTAAAAATTACTTCCTGGTAGGGCATTGGAAAAAGTCGTAAAGCCATAAGTGAACAAGTTATTATTACACGTAAGTCACTGGAAAATGTATGTTACGTAAAGATTACGACTAAAAGCGTGTTCAAAACCCTGTTCTTCTGGGTGGAATTCCTCCGTTAGTTATTACATCCATCCACCCTCCACCATCAGAGTCTGCCATCCGCCAGTTAAACTCTGCATCGCCAACAACCACTACAACTACGTCACTGAGTGATGTTGTTAAACCCAGGAATCTGTGTGCCCAGCATAGAAAAAGGATCCCTGTTAACTGTACATTGGCATTGGTAGTTCCATGAAGCTCAGCTAGGCTAACCATCTCAGAGTCTTGAGTAAGAAAATGAAGCCTGTTGCAAAATCCTAAAAAGGATTTATTAAATAACCAAAAAAACTGTGTGAAGAATAACAACAAACCTGAAGATATTGAAACCATTCTGCAGCAACATTTGCTCTGAAGTACCCTACATCTTCAAATGTGAATGCTTGAAAAGGACGTTGGAGGTCGAATTTCTTATCAAAGATCTTCTATTTGGATTCAGTGAAACCTTTAGTTTAGTTTGAGGGGGAGTTTAGAAGTAAAAGAAAACAGATGAACAGGCATGTTTTTAAATGGTATACAATAGGTGGGGTGCAGGAGAAAGGAAAGTGAGAAAGAAAATGGCGTGTTAGAAAGAAAATCAGATAGCAAGAGTCCTTCTAGTGACCTTCAGGTAATGCCCTGAGTATTGTGTGTGTGTGTGTGTCCTTGCAAACGTGTTTGCACCGTATCTCATGTTTCACCTGTCCCACTGGTCCGGTAGACCTTTGTTGTGACCAGTGGAGGGAAAGGCATGTCTGCTGACAGAGCAACATCATTCAAGTGTGATGATGCAGGACACTAGAACATTGTTGGAGTGACGATAACAAGGTCCCTCGCCAAACCAGCTGATGAACTATGGCTAAAAGGATGTTACAGTAGCAGTGGGACATATACACAGTACATTATCTGTGCTTGCATGGGAGTCATGCCATCACGATATTAGTGAGAACATTCTCAGCGAGGTTTATCTGTGAAAGACAAGAGGAAAGAGAAAAATGCAGATGGGAAGATAACAGACAAGTGTTGTTATTTCTGCCCTAAAGCTCCTGAGCTGGCTCTCTTGGCGGCTCCATGCTGTGTCATGGCTTTACAAAGGTTATGACTCAAAAAAATGATCAGCCAACGTTCGGTGTGTTTGCGCACCTGCATGCAGGGGGTAATTTGTACTTTATTGCTGGCATAGAAAAGACAAACACAGGGTAATGAGAGAAAACAGGAGAGAGGGAAAGAAGGGGGGGCAGAGAGAAAGTAAGAGTGGAGACTCCGGCTTGTCTATTACTTCTAGAGCAGCTGGAGTTTTTGGCAAGGCGCTGCGTTAAAGCTCCCTTTTCTCTCAGGTTGGGTACACCCAGACTTTGCAGTATCCTTGGTTTCAACTCTATTAGGTGACAATGGAGCCTTTGGGAGAGTCAGTGCCTGGGCATAGCAGGCTTCTCAACTGTATAAAGACACCCATGACCGTCCCTTCTGCATACTAATGGTTGTTCCTCAGATTCATGTCAGCCCGTCTTTCAGCTCACTGATGGTAAGCTGTGCTCCCTTTGATCTCTCTGGGCAGGTTTGCAAGGCCAGGACTGTTGTCTTGTTTTTCACCCCGTTACTTTCGGGGACACTGTGCCATGTGGCAGCATGTGTTGATGTTCTTTCACTGTTGAGAGGGAGAGAGAGAGAGAGAGAGAGAGGGAGAGAGAGAGAGAGAGGCAACTGATAAATAAAACTGCCTGACAAAACAAGTGTTGGCACTAACTCTCGCTGTCCAACTGCCACTAACAGCAGAGAGCTCAACTTCCTGCTGCTGCGAGTGCTCTGTTTACTCATAACAGCCAGTGGAAAAATTTGGAGTTTTTTTTTTTATTATTATTATTATTTCTATCCTACCTAGCCTCTTTAAAGTATGCTTTCTTTGCAGCAAAGTGGTAAATATGGTCACAAGAAAACAAAAAATCTGATTTACCTGAAAACATTTGGTCTTTTCAAGGCTTGCTGTAACAGAAATTAATATAAATGCAAATTTAGGTGCTATTTGCTCAGGCTGTATTTATTATCCCAATGTGTTAATGAAAACTAACCTTTCAGCCATATTTAAACTGACACTGACAATTCAACTTTTTTCAAATAAATCAATAAATTTCGTAAATACAAACAGTGTAACTGAGGTAAGTTAGCTAAGGATAACTAGTAAGAACATTGAAAATGTGAGCTACCAAATTAATTCAGAACTGAAGTGTTTTTTATAAAGAATAAATGGAAATAGATTAATTAGCATGTTCAATCAAGCTACATTGACACATGGTAACATTTAGCTAGCAAAAACTAGCAGATGACAAGTTGAACATTACTTGCTGGTGGTAAACAAAAATTTCATAAATATATCTAATATAGTCACTTCAAATCAAAACTAACATGAAAGCATGTAGGTCACTTTGACGCAGACAGTGCAGTGGCATTGGCATAAATATATATGGAAATAGATTAATTAGCATGCTCGATAAGCTACATCACACTTTGCTAGCAAAAACTAGCAGAAGGAGTTGACAAGCTGTGTAATTTGCTTTTGGCAACTTCTGTTGGATGAGAGAAATTCTGTAAATATATCAAATGTATTTACTTAAAATCAAAAGTAACATGAAAGCATGTAGGTCACTTTGGTTCAGACAGTGCAGTGGTGTCGGCAGTAGTGGGGGCTGCACACGTCATGGGGGAGTGCATGCAGAGGGTTTTAATTTAACTTCTGTTTTAATGGGATCCTGGAAGATTATGTGTACTTTTGGTGGAGGAGTACTGAATTAGATGTTTTAATATGCATTTCCCCCTGATAAGTTCACTGTTAATTAAAAAAAATAGTGCAAAAAGGTTTTAAAATGTTGACTTTTTTGCAAAACCAATATACAGGATTTTCTTTGTGCATGAGAACTCTCACCTGCACATAAAGATTGCTGAGGCTGGCGAAACAATTAGCCATGTAAATCCAAATGCAATCCAACCAATACAAAAAAATGCAGCAGTGAATTGATTTGATTTATCTCTGAAGTAATTGCATTAAAGAACAAATGTACTGTATTAAACATTACATTTCATGCCATTGTGCAAACATTCTTTAAAGCTTTAAGTCATTTGTGAGGCACATTACTAGTTTTTATAAGCTACAAATGTTATGTTTTCAGAAAAAACAACTATGCAATATATGTGTGATGTTTTCCTGAACTCTGTTGTTGTTGCTGGGCGAATTTGCATTTGACACCTTTCACATCCTGTGCATCCCTCACCATGGTAACACATTCAAACTAGCACCAAACAGATATTGGTTTCTTCTGTGCATGTACAGTATGTACTCACATAAATCTTCATTTGACATCTGTGATGTTTGTGGTGTTCCTACTTCCGTCTGAGTTATGCTAATTATTCTTGCATTTTAACAACTTCATAGAAATTTGTGTTTTAAGTTAAAGTAATCAGGACAAAATGTTGTCACATGCATGTTTTCAACACTGTAATCACTAAGTGTATGTTAAGTCTCCACACAACGAACACATCAGTTTCCTGATCAAATTTTCCAGGTTGTTAATAGATTTTATGACTTCATCCATTTCCCATGGAATTTGCAATGAGGAGATTTTAGTGTTATTGCACATAATAGTGATTTGATGCTTTTTATAATAACTTTCAGTGGACTTCCACAGAAATTAACAGGCAGTAAACTGATTTTCTTTTTCTACTCCCCCCACCCAAAGTCACGCGTAAAAAGTCATCATGAGGAATGTGTGTCCATCGCAAGACTTCCCGGGTGGCGTCACTCTCTTTCATTTTCTATGCAAATGATCACATATTCATATCAGGAAAATTCTCAGGTATTTTTGCCCTGCCATTTCAAACACTACTTTTTGTAGTGGACACAGACACTTAAAAGTTATCTGCATGTGTAGGCATGCACATGCATCCTGTTTATCTGCTCATATTACTAGACCTAGTTTGCATTTTTGTTTTAATTTCAACAAAGCAAAGTCGTTTCCCTGAGGTTTCTGCAAACTTAAGCAAATAAGCTGGACGACACACGTGAGGCACACTCTTGTAATGCACTGTTTGGTGGCATTTTGTTAGGGCTAAACCTTTAGAGAAGGTCAGATACTGAAAGTTTTCCTTGTGCTAGTGTTATTTCACATTCATTTCACAGGAATCTAAAGCATACAGCATAGACTGTGAGTGTGTGTACGTGCCTTTGACTTTAATTCTTTTGTGTGTTTGTGACATACTTGGCTTCATACTTTTGAAAATGGCTCAGTAATTCCTGGGGACATAAAAATAGATTTTTCTTTCTATTCTTATGCCTGGGGCTAAATGGCGAAGATGCTGCCTGTCCCATGATAAATATGTGCCTCTCTCCAAGACAACTCATCTAAACAAACCAGACGTCTCATGACTCAACACTTGAATAATGACGCAAAACACACCACACATGTATAAATCAAGATCATGCTTTTTAAGCTTTCCTGTGCACATCAGTAAATTAAACATGTAATGGAAAGTATGTTTATTTGAGTAAATAGTTGTGATTTGTGAACAGTGAGGCTTGGTGATAATTTCATATGATAGTTAATTGTCTTTGACTGGAATCATGTCTTAGTCTAATGTGAAATATTTTTGAGTGAATAAAATTTGAAGATTGAGTTTTTGTTTTTACATCATATTTTATATTCCACTCAGTTCAACCTATAAGTGAGACACCTTGTACCCAGAATTCAGCTCAGGGCATGGTTTTCCCTGCATAATAACTGTGGAGAGTAAAGTCTAAAGAGTCCAGTTGTTGCCCAAATGCTGATGAATATAAATTGTGAGTGGTGATTTCAAACAGCAGTGTGCATGATTTAAATAGTTATTTCCTGTTATTTGCTACAGTAAAAAACAACAGCACATGAACAATGACAGACTGCGGATTAACTATTCCTGACAGATTCTAAATATGTACTCATTCGTTTATTTTTATCCATTCTTCTCTCCATACAGTGAATTTCCGAGGCTGCACCTATGACGGGGTGTTTCTGGTTGAGGGAGCAAGCCGTTACTCCCTGAACTTTGACATGGCCCAAAAGGTGTGTTTGCAGCTGAAGAGTGTCATAGCGAACCCAGAACAAGTCAGGAGGGCCTATGATATAAGCATGGAAACATGCAGGTAAAACCACAAGCCTTTCTTTAAAATAAAAAAATTGTATTCATTGTTTTGCAACAATTTTTCTTTATCAAATTTCATTTCTTATTAAATTGCCATAAAAAAAAAGTACAGTAAACATTTATAATGATACCAGCCTGATGTTACAAAATTAGGCGTAATGATCACATTTCTTTTATCACTTAATTATATACAAGAGTCACATAAATACAACAGTAAGTGCCAATAGTATGCAAACAATGCTAATGTATTCACCATGGTTTGCTAACCATTGCTAACAATTCACCATGGTTCATTCACCAAAACTGTATAGGCTTAAGCCAAACTGAGAACCATATGTATGTATATTGACGTGTGTGCTATTTTTAGAGCACTCAGCTGATTCAGGGATCCTCCACATATTGAATTCCACCAGCATGCTATTAAAAATGTTGCCGTTTCACATGATTGTGTGAGATCAGGTTGGATGAAGCATTTATCCCACCCAAATTCTTGTGATCTTGCCATGAGTTTGATCAGCAAAGCTTCTTTCAGCATGTCAGTTTATTTGTAGTGTTGGAATATGTTTAAAGAATGGAGATGCAAAATAAGATTAGAGGGAAAGCTTTTTTAGTTTTACAATGCACCTTATTTGTCCTGCGATGGAAATCACACAAAAAAGAAACCAGTGTCTGTTACTCAGCTAAATTTCTCTAATAATCTAACAGTCTCTTTGCATCGTGGCTTCTGTGGGATGGATTGCATTATGTTTCAATAACAAAATTAATACAAAAGAGTCAGTCTTCTAACAACAATATTGTTGTATCCATTCAGGTACGGTTGGACCAGCAATGAGAGCACAGCCATCCTCAGACACACACACCATGAAAACTGTGCCCTGAACATGTCCGGCTTCATTATTTATCCACGTGCAACTGACGAACTTTATGACGTTTACTGCTACGATGATCAAGGTGATTATATTGAGAGTAACTCACACTCTCTCAGTGCGGCATTGAGTCTACACTCTAAGTATTTGCCTCTCCATACATCTACGTAACATCTACTTCTGGTTCCCACATGTGCCAGCTGGGCCTGACAGGGACTGTACAAATTCCTTTCAAACCCCGGACTACGTATCCTCAGCTTCACCAGGTTAGTACAATGGACCAGTTCACCTTTACCTTACTGATCACTTGCACAATGAAGTGTTTATTCGTAGATTTCAAGTACAGTTAATGTATCTTACGTGCTAGCGAGTCTACATGCTTGCCTAATTAACTAAAACCCCAACACTTTAACCTAACTTGGCTTTGCTAACTGGCACAAAGGTGACTATAAAAACGGTGAATGTGAAAACTAATTATCTTTAGGAAAAAAGCAGCTCTGCTACCACACACACCACAACACTTAGTTACATTTTTATTCAAACTATGTAACCAAGACCATATATTGGCAATGGTTCCATATACCATGGCCCTCATGCAAGTTATAAACCTGTTTGTTGTTCTACACAAACATTTGAATCGTAAACTAATCATTTGCAAATAGAAATAGCATCAACATATGATTTAACATATAGAAAACAAAGAGGACTGAATGGTCCAAATACACCAGGACCTTACTCATTTAACTATATTTTATACTATATATTGTATTATACTATACTATATTTACTATACTACATTTCTGTAACACCTGCAACCTATCTTTAATGAATATTTCTGATTGTACAGTCTGAAAAGACACTGTTCAACATTTTGGCTGCTGCTCTTTAATACATATAATCCTGTAACACTATGGGGGTATTAACAGAAAAAAAAAACGTATTGCGAAATTTATCTCAATGTGCATATGTTTTGTATAATGATGTATTATTATTATTATACCTCTGACATGATTAGATGTACTGAGAAATAAAAAGTATAACAAGATTTTAAACCAGAGAAGTACGTCTCATCCAGCTTTACCTAAGACGAAACAGATATCTCCATATTGTTGAAAAAAATTTTAATGTTTTTTTTAAAAGAGCATTCAAATCAATCCGTTTTGTGTGTCTGTAACCTTCTCCTTTCTCCAATCAGAAGCCTCATCAGAGGCCCCAACAACAGATGGCCAGGAAGAGACCACTCCGAAAGCACGGACTGAGGATGCTTCTGGTGGCGAGGGCGGCGACCCCACAGTAACCCCTGGGGAAGACGCCATACGGGACGTGATTGAATTTACACTATCAGCCACCACTATTCTCACCGAAGTGTCTCTAGACGAGTCAGATGCTACCACAGAGGGCACATTTCCGGAAGAAAACCCGTTTGGAGAGAGGGAGAACAGCAGTGTGGGATCTACTTTCACTCCTGGAGACTTCGACCAGCCCGCTGGATCTGGGATGATGCCAACCCCCTTTGAGGAGGATTCAGTCGCTCCAACGGCCTCTGATGGAGAGCTAGAGGAAGCACATCCTCCCACTGAAAATGAACAACGTGAGGGGACAAAAGGGCCCGATGCTGAGCGTAAGAAAACACAAACAAAGGTCCACCAATACATAAGGGCTGTGAAGGATTCAGGTGTCACATTACAAAAGCTGACAATGTAATGCACGACCAAAAAGCAGCTTTGTTGAGCTTAAAATGCTCAGTTTTTGTGGAGACTGTATCAGAAAGAATGAGTGCATATTCATTTCTCTAGTCATTTTAAATGGCATTATAGTACAAGCTTCCTGTTATTTGGTCTACACTATGTTTACTTAAAATGCAATCAGAGGAAATGCAGTGAAACATAATCAGAGAACGGTACATCCTGTCATCAGATGCAACAAGTTTTAAAAGCACTGAGGTAACTTTAAGAACACATGACGCCCCCTTGTGTTTGGGTTAAGCTGTGGAGTTGATTTCATGTAGTGATTTACAAAAAGGCTCAGTGTTTTCAACAGAAATAACCAATTACATAAAAACATGAATTAAAATAACAGTACTAGATATAACATTTTATAACTTATTAATAATTGTTTAATGGAAAAGTAACTTATTATGTGGCTTCACACAAAGATTGCAGCCTCAATCATAAATACATTTGAATATTTCATTTGGTTTTAGGGGTGCTGCTGAGTTTATGTGAAATTTAATTGTTTGCCTTTTTTATTGCCATTCAGCTCCACAACAACAGCCCAATGACAGAGCCCATGCTGGTCCAGGACAACAGGATAGCAGCAGTTCAAGTGAGCAGCCACATTAATACACATATACATGTTATTGCAGTCACAAAAGCCCATATTGGCAAATCAGCACTTCTATATTGGATTCAGGGCTAATTTCTTACTGTGTACTCATGGCTTATTTTTCCCCTCCAGACTGGCTGGTAATCCTTTTAGTGATTGTGGCAGTTGCTGCTATCCTGCTCGTGTGTGCAGCTGTGGCCAAAAGAAAAAGGTATTGCTATTATTGTTTTTATCTTACAGCAATAGAGATGTCATGTAACATGTTTTGGAGATAAATATCCCCCCCTGATTCTCTGTCATACTGTGCACAGTGGTCAATAGCCAGCGCTCCAATTTCCACATACTTTGCTGCAGACTGGGGGGATGGCTATTAAAAAAAAAAAAAAATCAATAATAAATAAATGTGTCTGAATGTTCTCTTGCAGCTGGTGCGGCAAACAGCAGACCCTGATAATCACCAAAGACGGCGGCGAAGGCAACGGCGCCGCAGCAGCAGCGTCGAGCTCCAAAGCCCAGGAAAGGGAGCAGGAAATGGTCACCCTCATGAACAAGGAGAAGATCCAAGAGAACGGCAACACAGAGGAGTTCACCGTCATCACGCTAGAGGAGTCGCCGGATAAAGAGCAGCTGGCGTGAGAGAGGAGCGTAGAAACAGACAGGAAAGCTTGGGTGATAACAGGGAGGGATGTAGTGAGGAGAGGGTCGGGGCTCCAAACACTGGTAAAACTGCTTTGGTGGCCAGCACTGAGAAAAAGAGTGTACGTGTGTGTTGTTTAGAAAGATTGTGGTTCCAAGTATTGTACCGGGTGTGAAGCTGTTGCCTCTCAGTGGGTCTTTCCAACCAACATGTGCAGCATTTTGTCTGTCTGGTATGCCAGGTTAGTTATTGCGGTCAAAGAGCGCCATGCATGGAGGGGCATCATGCATTGGTGCATAGCAGGGTGTGTGAATGTGTTTTGTGTCTTTGTGTTTGTGAGCTGTATGCTTTGTTGTTCATGGGGCTGGATAGATGGGTTATAAAGGGAGGGGGTAGTGGGGGTTTAATTTGTGAAGAACATATTGATGACAAATAAAGTTTTTTTTTGGTTTTTTTGTTAATAAAATTGGTGCATTTTACATTGATTCAGACTTAATGGGAAATAATAAATCAACGGTGATAACATTTCATTTGAGATACTGCAGATTGAAAACGTATATCATTTCATGCAAAAACACCCTGGATGTTTCATTTCATTGTTTCGTTTACTTCCTGTTGTAACCTTGTGTATATTTCAAACATTGCCTGTGGACTGGACTTTGTTGGGGTTTTATTCCATTTTAAACTGGGGATGTCATTACCTTAATTTATGCAGCTTTGAATCCCTTTTTCTCTGTCTCTGTATATAAAGTATATGTTTTTGGAAATGCCTTAGCAATAGCTGCCAGTGCTTTTTGTTGTTTGGTAGAAAAGGGTCTTTGTATCCCTTTTTAATAAAGGAATGTGTCATTTTTTTGAGAGTTATTTAATTAGAAAACAGTACCTCAAAGGTAAAACATTGTGAATGGATTTTGCAATAGTGAAGTGGATCAACTTGATGTATAGCATCCAGACCTGTGCAACCGATGCACCATTGAGGTCAGTTAATGTGGTTTATATATTGGGTTGGGAACGTGATATAAAGTTCCCTGATGTTATCCTGAGGATAACGTTAACGATGATGTATACATACTATATACACAGTGTGTACATTGAAAAAAGGAGTAAAAGAACGAATTGGATAAATTGATCATTTTTTGAATGCAAGATTTAAGCTCATACCGTGACAAGTGAATGACAGCGGCCTAGCTTTAGATGCTAAACGACATGGCACATATGATAATGGGGGGCCCATGTGCTGTAAACACATAGCAATGTAAAGGTTTCTTCATAAGAAAGGGGCCGTGACAACGTGGTCTGTGTGCTCCTGAGGGGGATGGGTGTGATGAATGAAGCTTGTGTGCTTGCCCAGGCCTCAATGTGCCAGTCTCTGTACATTTTACACATGTAAACAAAATGCTGCAGTTTTTCTACTGACCTTGTCATTGGTGAAATATATCATACATTGTGTCATATCAATATTATTCCCTGTGTGACAGCTAATTCTTCCTGGTTTTGAGAATGAAAATGTTTAATTACATAAAGCAACTGCAAACTGATTTTATCTCCCCCTTTTTTTTTTCCTGCTTTTGCTCTTATGATTCCTTTTGAGGAGAAGTAGCACATGTACTAGTGTAGGCAGGTTTAATGACTAATTAACAAAAAAGATGTCGCTGAAAACATTTGTAAAGTCATGAAGGAAAATAAATGTGTAAAGAAAACGGTGTGCAGGAATGTGTTGTGTTTGCTTTCTGATTACTCTGTGCGGAGACAAAAAGAACTGGTGAATGGCGTGACAGTGGGATGCGAGCGGCTACATCGCCGCGACGTAAGAGGAAGTGAGGTTTCCATGGCACCGGGGTGGTGATGTGAGAACATGCTAACATGGGAAACAAAGGCTGAGATAAAGACAGCCATTTTGAAAGATATAGATGGCATCTTTCCATACAGTGATAAACTGCATGAAGAGTATTCACAGTCTTCATTGACAGACGTTGAAAAGAGCACAATCACTTCTTATTTAGCATGCATTTAGTGCACAGTGCACTGCAAATTCTCAGTCTTATACTGTGAAGACTACGCTATATTATCTGCGATAATACTGATAATATATTATCATTTTCCTTTGGCATATTTTGTTCCAATAATGCCAATAATTTATAAAATCATCATGTTTCTGTATATTTTTAGGGATTATGATAAAAAAAATATCATTTTAGCTCTTAATATAATATCTAATATAGTTAGTTATATATCATTTTCATATATTTTTTTGTTATTATGCTCTTCTTAATATAATTATTTATATATTTTCCTTTGATGAGGTCATAGAAATATCTCTTTACCGTGTTTTGCTCCAAAACGGTCAGCATTTTTTTTTTTAGAAAGTGATTAATTAATTTATTTTTATTTCCATGGTGTATATATTTGGCATATATTTTCAGAAAAAAAGACAACTGCAATGACTGTTGTGTAAGTACCTTACTACTCAAATATTGAGTTCCAAGCACATAAGTAGAAACTATTTTTTATTTTTTTTATTTTTTATTCTTCAAATATTGTTATTATTGTTACAATTCAATTAAGTAATATGACAATGTCATGCTATATGTGTCATACTCAGTTTATTTAGCTGGATCAGCTCTATGTGAAATCCTGTGATATACTCTGGGGATGTACTGATTTACGTGTCATACATTTCTATCTGCCTTGTTGACAACTGTTTTGATATCAATTAAAACTCACATATGGCAGTGATATCTATCTCATGTGTTGCATCAGTTTAACACTGACTAAATGTGTTATTGTTGAAAATAACACTGGTAACAATTGCTATTTAAATCGCCATTACTGGTCGCCGCCCAGAATTTCACAATTGATGCATCATTGGTTTACACCTCTTAGATGGTGTCGGATACGCCATAGATCGTGCTCATACATCAGGTGGTCCATGGAAAGCATATGTCACTTTTCACAAGTCAGGGTTTAGAGAAGCTCCAGGTTTTTCTTTGGCATGTACATCATCTTCAGAAATATTAATAACAGATCATTCACTCCCTGTCTTTGATCAATTAGGAAATGGCAGGTGTAGATGCTTAAAAATAGCCAATAAGCCATTCCCTGTCCAATTTCAGCCCATTAAGCCCAGACTTTCCCCATCAAAATGATTATAGATTAATTTTAGTTATGTTCATTTAATATATTCACAAAACTAGAAGGTCCTGACTGCCTCGGAGTCAGAACTGCACCAACTCAAAGACAGAAACAGATCAAAAATGCATTTCTGTGTGAGACACTTCAGTGACAAGGCATAAAAAAAACTCAAAAAGGCAATATTTAGTTATGAATCAACATTTATTAGTTATATTTGTATATGTACACCAAAGGTACAACACTTATTGATATGTAGAAACAGATTTTTTATGTATACCATAGACCGAGGAAAGAATTCATGTATTTTTTTTTCTTTTTTTTTTCTCAATGGTGTATCTCCCCCACACATACGCTCTGCCTTTACATCAAAATTACAACAGCTTTACAAAGAGGGAAGGCCTAGAAAAGTAAGATCAGGAAAGCAGGAGTGAGACAGGTTATCAGCTCTGTTTAGGAGTTTCTTCAAAAAGACACATTGCAGTAGAAAAGGACAAGCTTGAAGATATACTGGCTCTGTTTGAAAAACTGCGTCAATCAATTTCCGTCTCATCGGCACCGTTTCGCTCAGCTGTTCCTGCGTGCATAAAGTTTCAGTGAAGGCAGTCGGAGTAAAGGCAGTTTACCGAGTGGGATTGCTATGAACCTCTGTGATGTTGATGACACGTCAGAGGTCAAATGTGTGAAGATGTAGACGCGGAATCTAAACCATCTAGATGTCCATGTATTGCTGCTTTGAATGCACATGCACCAGGTAAACAAACATGCCTGAGACTAAAGCCAGTTTTCTCCATTGAAAAGACAATATGGTTCAGATGAGTCACCTGAGGAATGTTTTTTTTTTTTTTTTTTTTTACTGTATCTAATGTTTGAAAATTTGACCTTTTCCATTATCTGTCTCTCTTTTCAGCAACCTTTATCACAGTAATTCCCACCCAAATATATCTCATGTTGGCCCCCTTTTTTTTTTTTTTTTTCAAACCAAAAGACTTCCCCTCGCTCTCTCTTTCTCTCTCTCTTTCTTTCTCGTGTCATGCAAACGGCGTTTGCTTCAGGATCACTGTAATTTCTGGAAAATTCTGCATCGCCACTGAACAGAACAATTATATATTTATTTATGTACAATGAAAATGAATGCACACTGCTTATATCTCCATGGAACAAACATTCAAAACGCTTACATTAGATTAAAAAAAAGGATATTTATATATTGGTGTGTGACAGGTAAGTAAAACAACTAGTTAACAGCTATTAAAGAATAAAAAAAAAAACAAGCAATTTAATACACGATTTCCTCTCTATACATTTTGTCTAATCTAATTTTACTCAGGACATAGATGATATATATTTTTTTTTTCTAGAGGATTACATTAAAAATGTCACAGCAATGAAACTATATTCCTATACCATTTCAATGCGCCCCCCCCCAAAAGAAAACAAAACAAACAAAGAAAAAAAAAAAAAAACATCTGTTACCTACAATATATACACAAAGTGCAAGGAGGCACTTCATAATATCATGCTTTTAAGATAGTGGTGCAAAAAAATAATTAAAAATAATTTTTATTTTATTCATGCTTCTAAAACTGTGAGTTTGAACATAATAGTGGTCCAACACTCAATCCCCATTGATAACAATATGGTCTGCAATGTCTCCTTACTGGAGAGATTTTTAAATTATTTTCCTGAAGGTCAAAAGGTCAGGCTCAAAGGGCCTGTTGGGTGTCAGTGCCGTGCTCTGCAGCTCTGCAGCTGATTACATTTATAAATGTGGTGACCTTCGAGGTTTAGGAGTGTTTAAATGTGTGCTTATGAAATAAACAGTTGTGTGTGCATGCTTTTTGTGTGTATGTTGTGCATCAGTGTGTGCAGCAGAACACCAAGCGCACTCTGTGTTGTAGTCAAGCGCGCTTCTGTTAGCTGAGCATCAAAAAAAGAATTGCAAGGTGTAAGAAGTCATCTGAGAGTGTGCTTCGGGAACTAAAGGACAGAGTGCTATGCTAAGTGGTTTGTTAAGTTTCCTAGTGTTACTTTAATTGGCATTTGTCGTTGGCATTATCGAAGTGAACATCTTCAAGGCAAGGTTGTCACTAAGCGTTAAATGAAGACAAACAAGACAGGAGAGAAGGACTTAATACTGATAAAGAAAATCCACATCACAGAAGTCTCACCTCTCGCTCACACAGGCTAAGAAAAAAGAAGATCAACAACAGTTTGTGTGTTTCTTTTTAAGCCATTTGGTTCTATGAGAGGATCTTATAACCTGATAGTTGGCAACATTCTGGCATAATGCATGTGAAGTGTCCATTGTTCTGTTCTGAGGTTTTTATCAACGTCTTCGCACCAATATGGACACGCAGCTGCAGCATCTAGGGTTTGTAGAAACAGTCTTGAGCTCTGGTGGCTAAAATATATTGTTGTTTACCTTTTTAGGTCTGGCTAAACAAGAAGCTGGCAAGCCTCCCGGAAGAGTGTTATAGCAATGATGTGTCTCTGTTTGTGCAAGCCAAGAATCCATCAGACAGGCTGCTGCACCTCCTCCTCCTCCGTTTCCTTTTTTTTTAAAAAAATGTTGGTGGTTCACCTTGTGCCAGTAATAACCATGCCTGTGTTTCAGATGCAGGCTGAGGCTCGTTCAACCACTGGAATGTTCTCTGTAATATGTGTGCTAGTAAACTTCCATTCCCGGCATATTATCATATTATAAAATTGATTTTCCAACAAAGACATTTGCAGTAAACTGTCACAATTTTCAGGGTCAAAGGTTGTGCTGTAAAGAGGCCATTTTTGAAGCTCTATAGTGAGCGAGTAAACATTTTAGCAAGGAGTAAACATACAAGCCTGAGTATCCTCCTCTCTCTCGTATTGTGTTGTTTTTTTAATCATTAACATTTAAACTTGGAATCAGTGTCGACATGAAATGATAATGTGCATGACTTTGATTATGCCGCTGACTGGAAATGATCCTCGTTGGCTTTATTTGTGCTCTGTCTCTCTGTTTGTGCTCTATATAGTCTTTTTTATGCTACAAATTATTCAGACATGTCAATTATTCATTATCATTTTGGTGCTTGTGTTTTTTTGTTTTTTTTTAATTTCATTGGCATCAAAAAGTAATTTTTTGGGCGCAAGGGAAAGAATAAAGTTTCATATTTAGGGCAGTGATGTTCTTTGTTTGAGGCTTTGTCACAAAATGATATCAGCTGCAGTGCCAGCTGGTTAAAAATAGAAATTGATATAGGAAACCTGAAAAATGTGTCGTGGGTGACGTCATGGAGGCAGTTCAAAGGCCTCTGTGAGTTGATTGATTTTCTGCCTGTTTGGTCCCTATAATTGACTTGGTCATGTTCTTAACTCCAGCCTTTTTCTTCAGCTCTCTCTATCTCTCTCCTCCACACACGCATATACACACAAATAAGTTTTATATCTCACTCAACAGGTGACACAAAGAAAAAAAAAACCCTTTTTGTTTACAGTAAAGAAAAAAAGGAAAATAAAAAGGGGCTAAAATGGCATCCATGGTATGACTTGTGCTTTATAATTCCTCTGTGACTGTGCTTCTATAGGTAATGCGGCTCAGTGAGGTTTTCCTGTTTATCTCCCTGCTTCCTACCCTTTCATCAGTTTGCTGGACCTCAGGGATAGTGGATAATAGTGGGCATATTCAGTCAGATGAAGTCTGACAGTTCATTTATGATGATCTCAGATGAGCTGATGAGAAAAAGCAGCGGCCTTATGCACGCATTGTGATAGTACTGATGGGGATGTGAGGCAAGGGAATTCAGTACGAACATTTTGTTGTGATTAATGCTCCAACTCCCACTCTTCCCCTGGCATTGGAATAGTACAGTACATCTCATGTTAAACAGCCACTTCTTCTCATTAATGTAGAATGTATTGCTAGGAATCTAACTTCTTCTCTTCCTTCCCTCCCCAAGCCTTGAAGTATGTTGTGCAAGCATCTGCTATACGGACATAATTGTGCTCTAACAGGTAAAGTATACCTCTGTTATCATTTCACGGTTAAGTGAATTAGTATTATATATCAGTCAGATAGACAGTTACAAAAAATTGTTTAAAGGGACTAATAAAAAAAAAAAAAAAGGAAAAGAAAAGAAACTAAACTACATAAAAAATAATTAGTAGTTCTGTTCATGTGACTTTTTTTTCATTCACTCTTTTTTTATCACCAGGTAGGAAAGCTTGTGGAGCCCAGGAGCAGGGGATCTCTGTGCTGCCATTATTCATGTTTCCATGGTCCCTCCTCAACAAGCGTGCACTCCGCAGCAGAGCCGTTAGTGGCTGAGGTTACCTGTAAGCAGTTAGCAAGGAGATCTGAGCAGCTGATTCAAGGCACGGGCATAAAAAATACACAGTTCATTTGTCATACATTTATATAATTTTAAAAAAAACTGTATTTTCATTCACAGGCAAGCAATTGGATTGGTCAATCAGGCTTACAGAGATAATAAAGGATGATTGACCATCACTTATTGCTACTGTACCTTGGTTTTAAGAGATAAATGTTTAGGTATGTTTTGGATAACATATATTACTATAAATATTTAATGACTGTAAAGCCATGACACCATTTAGGGCATCTCTTTTATGTCATTTTTGGTGCTGGGCAGTTAAAACACTGCCTCTTATCATATCCATTTAGCAACATACAAAATCTTTGAGAGAAAACTTGAACGACCACTGATGATCATGCTGATGGTAGTCTGAAAGATGGAGTTTGATTTACTGACCTGGGAATACACCACAAATGTGTGAAAATTAAGAAGCCAACAGGCAGTAAATATAAACAAATAAATAAATAGAATAAATAACATAACATAAAAATACAGTGAATGAATACAAAATACAAAGATTACAGTGAAAACAAGGTACAAACACTACAGAATGAATGCATTGTTAGGTTTAGTATGCTAGCTCTCTAGAGTGATTTGCATTTTTGAAAATAACAGGGGGTTAGAAGTGTGAGTCAGACTATTTACAGGCAAAACAGACCAGAAAATAGAAATACATTCATCATGCTAGGTACTGTAAATAGCAAGCCTTTGTGTCACATTTATATGTAAATGCCTATTCATGTATAAAGACTCAGAAAGGAGAATATAACTTTCTACTATGGACACATTGCTTGTGTGTCAGGTTGCCAGCGTTGCCAGGCAACACCTCTTCATCCTTTAATAAATGAATAGGCTCATCAGTAGACCTTTTCCACCAGGGTGTGTGTGTCAGGGAACAAGCACTCTGAACTCCCATATATTATTCTAAAAGCTTGGGAAACGTTCAAAGACTGGATTCAAAGTGCATTATGTTTAACATTATGTGAGTTACTTCACAGCTTTCCATTTCACAACACGGGTCTCACAATGGGCAGAAATAGCTGGTGTCAAAATGTGAAAACTCTAACTGGGAATGACTCACTGGCAGCATGGTAGATGTGTATATGTGGATAATATAGGAACTGCTAATTGGCTGTAACACATTCCCTCTCTGCGTTTTAATCCCTACAGGAAAGAATGATGATTAATAAACAATTAAAAGCCCTACAAGATTAATTTACAATGAATCACACCAGACAGTAAGTGTAAAAGGGAAAATGAGAACTAAAATGATAACAAAAAAAGGGCAAATGTGATTGTAAGATGTGTTCTGGGTTGTTCTTTTTGGTAAATGGATGTAGTGTGAACTTTTGATAGATGGGTGGGGGGGCTGCTAAATAATTCCTCTGGGTCATGATGAGGATTATCCGGCTCTGCCTTTTGAATTTGAGCCAATCCCCATCAGGTTTCAATCATCAGATTAGGCTAACTATAGAGCAGGGGAGATTCATTTAGCAGCTCGGTTTTCAGTTCGTATAATTTTGGACACCTTTAGGCATGAATGCTTAGAATTGTTTTTGGACCATCATTGACACAAAAGCTTCTATCCCAGAGAAATGAAATACATACGTACGCATGCGTGGATGTCATGCTTCACTTCTGTTCCAAAATGACAGTGGGTGCATTTATATTATGTACAGAGGTGCAACAAATAAGTCAAGCAAATGTGCAGGGTGAGCATGCAACAGTAGAAAGGGTTATATACAAGTCTCTATGTCCGTAAGCATTAATTGTACCTTGCACTCATCTACTACGACAGAATTGTTAGCAGAGGCAGTAGCGGTTGTGGTAGCTGTAGCGGTAGAGGTTAAGACGCACTGGTTGGAATTGTTTTCGTGGTGGTTCTTCATGTCATCGTAATAAGACTGGGTCTTCGTCATCATTTCAATGTCGTCGGATTTGGCCATGTGTGCATCCAGCTCTTCCAGCTCAGCCTTGGACATGTGGTACACGATGCCTGCACCGTAGGAGTCACCCACCACGTTCACTGAGGTCCTGAATCGATCCCTGAGGATGACGATAAAAAGGGTAAAAAGATGGTTTTATATGGTTTATTAACCAAGGAAGGTTTTCCAGATGCAGGGAAAAAAAAGAAAAAAACGAATGGAAAAGCCGGGAAGTATATATATATATAACCACAGACTCACAGCAGCCAGTCAACAGCAACCAGCAGACTGATGTCTTGAGTTGGCAGGCCTACAGCAGTCAGGATCAAAAGCATAGTCACCAGGCCGGCACTGGGAATACTGGCAGCTCCAACACTGGCCAGGGTGGCTGTCAGACTGGAGGAAGACACAGCAAAAATAACAATCACTCACATTCTCCAAAGCCCTCCACAACCAATCGCACACCCATCGATTCAGCTATCTACACACGTGAAATCCCCACACTCCACAGCTACGATGAGGACATCAATCCTCTGTGGTGCTTGTAGAAAGAGCAGCGGCTGAAGAGCACCAGAGTGGGTCCTCCATTGCACATGAAGAGAGGTTTAAAAGTGAGAGATGGGATGCCTAATTTGAGGGTTTCATGGATTGATATGCCATATAAATGTCAAGTTGAAGGTCATTCATCCTTGATTCTCTCTATTAACAGAAGAGCATTTAGGAAAATAGTTACAGATACTTGGCTGGTGTTTGTCTTCCTGACTAGCATTAGACATGGCGCTGGCATATGTTGGCACTTCCTCCTGGTGTCTTATTTGCTCCCAGAGGAATGAATTATGACTACACCATACAATCCCATTTAAATCAACATAAACTGGATAATCAGAGCGGCAGACATTGTTTTGTTTACCACTGCTTTAGCAACCATGTGGAAGTTGTGTAATTTCCATATTCACTGTCATAGAAACCAATTTGCTGCAAACAACTTTTGTGCCTTACTCCTCAGTGCTAGAGGTCACCTCACCACTGGGAGAATTGACTTCAGCGCTAGCTAGCTAACTAATGACCTCCTTTGAAATAACTGCTTCCAGCCACAGTGGTTCTTCTCTTAACTGTTATCTGCTTCTGCAAAGCTGCTGAGTTTGTCTTCACTTATTAAGAGCTAACTGTGTTTGCTAAACTTCATCCTGAGGTTTTCTTTCAAACCTTCTTTAAATCGTAGGAGTTAAAAAAATCTTCCTGTTATGACTAAGAAAGCCTTTCTTGAAACAAAGTCTGACTGACATTTAAGGAGCTTATTTTCATGTGGGGATTGTTTAAACAAAAGGTTTTATCATTTTACCACAGTAGTATAGACATTTTAGATATAGGCTTTGAAACAGCACAAATTACATCATCATACGTTTTAAGGACAAGGATCATGAGTTTTTCTATACCTGACGGTGACAATCTGACCAGGGTCAAGCTGGATGCCGTTCATCTGGGCAATGAAGATGGCTGCAACCGCCTCATACAGAGCAGTTCCGTCCATGTTGATGGTGGCACCGACTGGGAGCACAAAACGGGTGACTCTCTTATCAATACCCAGGTTCTCCTCCAGACAACGGAAGGTGACAGGCAGTGTACCAGCACTGGAAGGAAAGAAGGAAGTTTTCACTTTGTAATAGCTGTACAAATATCAATACAACCAACCACTGATGAAAATGCTGACCTGGAGGCTGTCCCCAGGGCAGTGATCCAGGCCTGGAATATGCCCAAGAAGAAGGTGAAGGGGTTTTTCCTGACAATAACAAAGTAGATGCTGGGCAGGAAGATTGCTCCGTGGATGATGAGGCCGACGATCACAGTGACCATGTACATGCCCAGCTGCCTGCCCACCACCTCAAGGTCCTTAATGGAAATGATCTTACCACAGATAAGACAGGCAATACCAAAGGGAGAGTACCTGACGAAATAAAAAGCTTTAGTTACTACTTTTAAAAAAGATTTTGCAAGTGCATGAATTCTGTTTTTGAGGTTTTTTTTTAAATGCTGTAATGGCTGAAGAAATAACTTGGCATTGATAGTTATTTCTGACTCAAATAAGATTGAGTTAAAATAATGACTCAATGAGATTCTTAAGTGATACTAACCACATGATCAGGATGACAAGTTTCATCACAATCTCATTGAGGATGTTGAAGAATTCAATCATGAGTCTGGCCTTCTCTCCCATCTTGCCCATGCAGATGCCAAATGCAATAAAGAAACCAATCAGACCTGTGACAGAAAATCATAAATGTATAAAACTCTGAATACCAGAGTGGACGGGCGACATGCCTCATGCCACATGAGGGGATAACAATCTCAAGAGAAGAAGTGTTACATTTACAACAAAAACATTAGGGATTTTCTACAGGAAAACTCTGAATGTAATCCAGAATATTTATCTATTATTATTAGCCATACTAGCAGCATGGCCCTTGGGATGGCAATGTTGGTTGGTTTCCATGACTTTGGCAAGAGACTGGAATTATTCCCACTGAATGAATCCCAAAGACTTTGGTGACCCCTGACTTTACATTAGAGTCATTTACTTTTTGTGGGGTTTTTTGTTTTGTTTTTTTTTGTTGCTGCAGCATTTCTGTTACAGACAATGATGCCACTGTAGTATGAATTATAAAAACCTTGATGATCCCTTTAACTTATCTAACACAAAAGAAACATCAATGTGTTGTACACATTGTCTTGTGACCAAATATTCGCAAAACTAATGATATTCCCATTAGCTTTAACTGTACCTTGCATTTAGCAGTAATTAGCAAATCTTAGCATGCTAAGATGCTAAACTAAGATGGTGAACATGCATAAATGATAGCTGCTACACATCAGCATGTTAGCAATGTCATTATGAGCATGCTAGCATGCTGATATTGGCATTTAGCTCAAAGCATAGCTGTGCCTAAACCTGCACAGCTGCTATGATGGTCGTAGGTTCCTAATCTTGTTTAAGATTAGTTGATACATATACTGTGAGTGTTTGGTTTGTTACATACCCAGAACATTCATGCCACTTTTAAACTGCAGGGACTTTTTGATAATGAACTGAGGCTCCTTGGTCATGTTAGCCACCAGGTTCTCCATCGTGGTGGCATTGACATCCTCTTCAACAACCACCTCTACCTTCTTAGTGACAGTCTGGATCTGAGTTGAAGAAGGAAGAGATAAAGTGTGATGAATATCAAAATCAGATTCAACCCGATATGTTGTTTCCTGTGACATAACTAAGGCCACTAATCTATCTGTTTTTCGTATCCTTACAAAACAACATGCATTTCTATTTCTCACTAAATAAACCCTTTAAGGACTATCTATTTTCAATGATATAAACCCTTTTAATCTATCTTGATATTGCATTTTGCGTTACCTGCTGGAAACAAGCCTGCACCAGGTTCTCTGGGAACAGGTTCCTAATCAGATCAAAGAAAGCATCCAAGCTTGACACATCGTCGTTTTTCTCGCCCTCGCCCAGGCCCTCCTTCAGTTTGGGGTTGCCAGGGTGGATGACTAACACCAGGATGACTCCCAGGATAGCAGCAATAACAGTGGTGGTCATGTAGTAGACCATAGCTCTGGTGCCCAGGCGACCACTGGATTTGGCATCCAAACCGGCCAGACCTGCAGCCAAAACAAACAAGATTGTGTTTACCTGGTAATTACTTGGACTTATTGAATGGAAATGTTGACTTAATACTGCCGGCCATGAAGGCTAGATGCACAGACCATTAGGGGCTTGCATAATGGTGTTTGATCAAGTGCATGATGCATGACATGATGTATTACACAGAATTATAATTTCAGAACCAGGATTACAGTAATAACAAGGCTTTTTTTTCGAAAGGGTGTAAAGGTTTTACATAAAGAATATATTTGTCTGATTATTAAATATATCCTTGTAGGGATATGTATACTAGCATTTGCCATAAGTAATCAATCACACTGCACCTGTGATTAAACTGGAGATGATGAGCGGCAGGATCAACATCTTCAGCATCCTCATCAGGATGTCTCCGGGAAAAGCAATCACCATGACAATGTCTGGGTGGATGGGGGAGGCGACACGAAGCAACATCCCTGATACAGCTCCCAAGATCACACCTGAAGTGCAAGGAGGAGTGTGACTGAGTGAAACTGCAGAAGTGTATGATAGCAAACTGGAGGGGAAATAAGTCAGATGTTATTGAGAAACCAGGCAGAAGACGATGAGATTTTACATATGAATAAAAAGCCATGTTATGCGTGTATTATGTGCTCATGAGAAGATCTGAGATATAATGTACCAAATAACAAATGGGCAACGATTTTACCATTAATTCACTTGTTTGGAGCCGAACGACAGGCTGTCAGTTACATGCTTAAAGAGGACAGTGGGTTGAGAAGATAAAACGGAAACCTGCTGAGAGAGAGTAAAGCTCATGGAGGATTAAGATCAGATCTCTTTGAAGCAGTAGGGAGGAGGCAACATGTCAGCTTCCCTGGTGAAGCATCTGTAATCTCTGCAAACCCAAAATGATTTCAAGGATTTTTACACTTTGTGGCAGGGTTAGTACAAAGAGACAAGGATTCAACTAAAGGGACAAAAGAGGTAATTGACACCATTTCTCAGTGGGATTAACTGCTATACTGGGAGTTCTTTTCTATCTCCCTATATATTTCCTATCTTATATCTTGCTTCCATTCACTCTCAAAGTCATTTAAAATACTCTCTAACTGTTGTCCAATGGCCTCTTCCAACTGGCCATTTAAGTAAGGATGACCTCTGGGTGCTCTAACCCCCCAGCAGCCCAGGCTACCAGGCCCAGTATTTGGCCTCTGTGTCCGTCCATCTCAGGCCACACAGAACCCCAGCATGCCCCCCTTTGGGCTGCACTTCCTCTCCTACCCCAACGCTGCCAAAGATCACACAGGCCCAGACGCTGTTTAATAACACACTGCAATCAAAAGCCCTCCAGCTTTTTTTTTTATTATTTTTTTTTATTTTATGCTGTCCTCTGTGCTTCAATCTATCCACCAGTCTAGCAGCATCCTGT
>JAOWBC010000049.1:16441449-16467729 GCA_028566105.1 Hypoplectrus providencianus | reverse complement strand
GATAGATAGATAGATAGATAGATAGATAGATAGATAGATAGATAGATAGATAGATAGATAGATAGATAGATAGATGCAGCTCCTAATTAACCAGTGCATAATGTGGTGAGCCAAAAACCCTTTAACAAAACCCTCTCTGTGTTCATCAGCCATTGAGGCAAGCCGCTCTTGGAACACGCCACCCCTACTAGAATAATGGGCCACTTTACAGGCCTCCAACTTAGTTCACAGAATGTAGAGCTGGGAAACCGCTAGCACTGGGTTCATGGGGAGGAGGGGCAATTTAATTGTTTCCTTCGTTTTTTTTGTTTTCGTAACCCCCTCCGCTCTCTCTCCTCTTTTAGTTCTCAAAAGGGGGCTGACAAACATGCAATGAAGGGGATTGTTGTGTGTTCCGCTGGACAAGTGGGTGAGGTAAACAAAACTAGACCGCAGGGTCCATCAGCTGGGCTCGTCGGGTCGGGATAGGCCGAGCGGTGGGGAGCAGCACACATGCGGAGGAGGGATTGGTCGGGGATGTGCGGAGTAGGAGGGGTGAGTTTCAGGGGGAGGGGAAGGGAGAGGGGGGGTGAGGGTAAAGGGTCCCGAGGAAGAGAGAGAGTGAGAGCGAAGAGTGGTTTATTCCGGAAGAAGTGGGAGGTGGACATGGGTGCTGAGGTTACTCCTCCGAGTGTGGGCATTGTATTGGGTGCTGAAGTTCTCATGCATGTCCCGTTTTGGCTCCCTAAAATGTCGGAAAGTGATGGAGCTCTCCGCGATTAAGCGGACAAGTGGCAGCTCCGCTCCGCGCTCCCACAGCTCGGGCTATTTACATACTCAAGAGGAACATTAATGCCGGCCGATCCCCCAGAGTTGAACAAAAGAAGCACACAAACCTGCCTCAGAGGCCCATTACGCACTTAATTGAGGATTTGTGGAATAGTAGAAAGGGGCAAAGGAAGAGGAAGGTGGGTGAGGAGGGGAGGGGAGGGGGAGGGGGATGGAGGGTGAAGTAGCCAGTGACAGTGGTTTTTACTTTGATTTACTTCTTTAACATGTTTCTACTTTCTTTTTCTCTGTTTTCCTTGGAAGGCCAGACCTCGGCTAATGGCAGAAAGATGAAATATGAAAATGGTATTTAGCTACATCTTCTTCACCATATGGATATTCGAGGCATCATCAAATCCGTCTTTCCCTCTGTTCATCCTCTTACTCTTTATTCCCCATTCGCTGATCCTCCCATTATCCTCATTATGAAACTGTCATAAAAAGCTTTACTCGAGAAAGGAGGGATATGCAGAGAAAAGCTGCGAGAGCAACTCCTACAGGGCACAATCAATTCTCAAAAAAGCTCTAAAGAAGTTTTTAAGAAACATTTAATACCAAAACACCTCTAAGTATATTTTATAATATGCAAAGTCCCAAAGCCCATTATGTTAAACATCTATAATATATATTTCCAGCAGAAGTGAACTATCCTCCTAGTGTGTTGTGTTATATTGAGGTATTATTGCCATTCGTATGGAGACATAGGGTTCAAATATGATGAATAGCATGAACCAAAGGTAGCTCCATCTGATAAACAGTGTGAATCTGTCACACTGCATCTTGTAACAATTGTTCAGATGAAGTCTTGTATTTGTTTTGAGTGAATCTCTTAATGCGCTTTAATTATGATTCTTTTGTCGCCGCACAATGTGCCGATTGTTCTCAATGGTTTGGTCTCTGGTGCCAAGAGAAAAAACAAAACGAGACCCCCTCCCTCCCTGCTCTGCCCCTCTTCCCTTTACCAATCACTCGCGGAGCAATTTCGTGACTCCCCCTGCTGACCTGAATTCCGATGTAGCAGGTGCCAATGGGATGTGGGTGGTTTGGGGTCTTTCGGGGAGGGGAAGGAAGAGGACAGTGGCAGTGGGTGGGATGATGAGGCCTTCACTGTACCACAGTAAACACTGACTTAATCCCCTCGGGTGCCCCCCAACCAGTATGTAAATGTTGATGTGTTAATGTGATATTAATTCTGTTGAGTCCTTTTGAAAAGAATGAATGAAAACTACAGACTGAATCATTTAACTTGGAGAAGAAACAGATGCTTTAAGTCCGCTCACATTATTCCACATGCCTGTTCTAAATGTGTTGGTCTTATCTCAGTTTTGGTGGAGATTTGTTCATCGTGTGAACTTTGAAGGCCATAAGTACACATGGGGGTTAATCTTTAATGATATTAAACGTTTCACACTGATTTTTATAGACACAACCTTTGATATCTCAAAATGCTTTTTTGCTTTCATTAAACACACAATGCTAGAAAATGGAATAAAACTTAATTTCTGCAATATAATTATAATAATATATATTTTTCTTTACTTTTTAAGGGTGCCTATTTTGTGTTTTAATATCTATGTTTGGTTCTTAGATGGTCGGTCCATTTTCTTTAAAATTAATGCTTTTGGTCTATCTGAATGTGATGTGATTATTTCTTTAACATACTTATCATGTTATTTGTGCACTATGAGCTCACCCAGGTTCATCCCGGCATCATTTTAAGGTCCTAAAGTAAACTAAACGTTATCTCCGTCTGTATTTTTGCCGCATGACAAACACGTGTCTCCACTTTCAGAGGTTATCTTCCATCTTTAACACATCAACACGCACTAAACAGGGTCGCTGCCGTTTCATAGCGAAACTGAAGAAATGCCTCGACCACAGCCAGCGGAGATCTATCGCCTCGCCGCCCAGCAGCAGACTCACTAGTGAATGCCTCTGTTTCTGTTCCTGTGCAGTCATACAGAAGTGAAGGGAGCCAGGCTCTTTGTTTAGTCAACCCATGGGAAAGGCCTCACTCTGTTCTGCTCTCTGAGAACCGAAACACTCATTCTATAGGCAAGACTGAAAAAGAAAAAAAAAAAAGAGCATGAATCCCACATATTAGGAAGATTCACATCAGGAGGAAAGTGATGAGGAGGAGATGAATCACAATTCAACGCCTGAAAAGCAATGAGTGGGCAAAGGAGTTGAGGAAAATCAAGTGCGGAGACAAAATGAAACTGGATGATATTAAGCAATTAGGACGGAGTGAAATGAAAGAAACAGCGAGGGGAAGAGAAAGAAGAGTATTGAGAAAGTGAGAAAAAGAGGATGGAGATAGATGAGCATGAGGGTGGTAAAGAGTGAAAAGAGGAGCTGGATGGTACTTTGGCAGCTTCAGCGTGTTCCCAGGAGGATTACTCAAGCACTAGATGCCACAGACTGCCAGCAAGACCACAGAGAAGCTCCATGAATGGAGTCCCACAGCCACACACACACACACACACCTCTGTGGATGTGAATTCTGGTGTCCATTTCACCTGTTTCCTCTCTTATTTCCCCTGAAATCTACTGTCCTTTCCATCCTTTTTTTTCTTTCATCAAATCTTCCACTTTCCCCAGCTCGTTCTCACCTCCCTTATCTCTCTTTCTATCTTTATCACTTTCTCACTTTCTCTGCGGCTTTACCAAGCAGCAGGGAGAGCCAGCCACAGACAGGTAGCATATGCTCCATCTCCGGGCTGCTTGTGAGCTCTTTTTACATCCTCATGCATGGGCAGAGCTGACAAAATGTCTAGGGGGGGAGAAACAACCCCAACTTTCTTTCCCCACTCCATCTCTTCGCCATTTATCTCTCTTCACCCAAAAGAAGGAGTTCTGTATTTTACTGTCTGTCCTCCCAGTCTTGTTTCTCTTTCTGTCCCACCCACACATCAACGCAGCTCTCCCACTCTATCTAACACTTCTGGCAGTGTAAAATCTCAGTTTGTCTGGCAGAAACTGAAGCGTTTCCACATTGTTCTTTGGTTTTATTGTTTTTTTCTGCACCGAGGAACATTATGGAGCAGCAAAGGAAAATAGGGCAGCGCTCTGTGCCGCCTGCTCGCTGTCTAATTTTTCAGGCGTCAGATAAAAATATAGCTTGTCCTCGCAACAAGAGCAAGTTATCACTTTCTATGAACATGCTATAGGATTCAATTAATCTTTCTGCTCACTCTGCAGTGCCAATGCAATTTTCTTTTCATCAATCCATGCTTGCTTACTGGTGATGGCTCATTTGCCATCTGGTCGAGAACTCCTAGTCATTTATGAGTATTACGGAAAAATCCATCCAGTGCACCTTCCTCTTATTAATCCTCGAGCATTGCTGAGATTGATTGGTAAAATTTAATTTCCACAGCAAAGCACAGTCAATGAAGAAGCTATCAGTTAGCATATTGATTTTTTTTTTTTTTTTTTTAACTGGTGTGCTGTTACTTCCTTTTCCTATTCTTATTTAACCCTGGCTCGCATATCTCTACAACTACCCTCCCCCTACCTGCATGTGTGTGTGTGTTTGTGTGTGTGTGTGTAGAACAGCCAATACTACTAAATACATCTAACAAACACACATGTTCATGCAAACATCTCCTCTGCCCTGAGCACCCCGAGCGATGTCTACCCTAATTAAAGTAACGTCCTCACAGATGGCTAACATAACAGATTCTGAGAAATATGATTTTGACTCGTTTCACTTCCAGAGGGGGATCAGCGACGCCTCAGGGTTCAGTCTGGGCGTAGAGTGCCTCTGTGTGTTGTTTTGTGCGTGTGTGCATGCATGAACACTTTGAGGCATTTGTGCACAGACGAGCTGACACTTTCATGGTTCCATGTCGGACCTCCAGTCGTAAACTTTAAGAAGAAATGTGCTATCAATATAAATTAACAGCTAAATATTGACATCAAACTTGATGTTTGTCAGCCTGGGGCTATATTGAAGATATGTTTCTTTAGGAATGACAATGAATCCAGAAAGAATTTGTTATAATAATGTGTTTATTTTGTTTGATCAGACCATTCAAATATAGATAATAACAAAAAAAAGAAAGAAACAGATTTCTAGAAGAGTATACGGTAAAAACATAAACATCCAGGAAACCATTAGTTCTCCATTATTCCCTGGCACATGTAGGTAAAAAAGGATTAATGGAGCAAATCCTCTGCATACATTCCATCACACTAATGATGTTATTCTGTGTAAACAAATGCTAAATATGTGCATAATGTGCACAAATAGACTTGCATAGATGCGGATAGGAATTCTCATTCATGTTCAATTTATTGTTCTGATACATATTGTAACAAAAAAAAAAAAAAGAAAGAAAAAAAAAAGGGGGGGGAAACCCTACAGATTCAGGACATGCGTTTATTTATCAAATGACTCATCCTGCCTTTCAGCATATATGAGCTCGCCTTGAATGTCTGTTGTGCTCATTCATGTAAGGCAGAAAATGCCACAGTACAGTAGTTTAGAGAGCAGCCTCTGGGAAAAGGACAAAACGCATTAGCTGCATGGACACTTTCCTTTACAGAGATTCTCCCAGCAATTACACTGAAGGCCACAGCCTCTTCAGATCCCAGCCCTGCCCCAGCATGCACATGGTACCGCCAGCTCCCCTCACCAGTACCACCAGTGGAAGATAACATGACCATTAAAAATCCAGCGTGTGCAATTGTCAGAGAAAAAAAACGAGAGGGGCAGAGAGGAAGCACCTCCTTCCCAGGTTTCATACATCAACGTGCAGTTGACAGACTCATCTACAAACACGCCCTGTAGCTACACGTTTTTAAGTGACAAGCCATGAGTAATGCTGAAGGCGATCAACTGAGGGTGCCCAGAGAGTTGGTTTCCATGGTGACATTGATGGTGCTATTGGAAAACCGTGTGTGTGTGTGTGTGTGTGTGTGTGTGTGTGTGTGTGTTTGTGCATGCGCGCGCCAGTGCTAGCGTTTTAATATGAAAGAGGGAAAGGGCTGCAACGATTGGCTCAAGAGGTGGGTGGCGATAGTAAGGTAATAAGCATTTCGTTGTTTCCTTCCAGAGCCATTTTCTCTTTCTGTTGGACTATAAAAATAAAACCTGATTACTGCTGTCATCATGAAAAAACAAACTGATAATAAATAAATTATATAAAAATAAATAATAATAATAAAAATAAAAAAAAACATGAGGAGGTGGAAAGTGGGGTTATTATATGTATTAATTTATTTATTTATTTATTTACATAAGGAATTTAAATTTTTAACTGGTCTTGGCTTATAAATTGTCAGAATTTCTTTAATGCAAACCATTCATGAGCAAAATGTAACTTCCTTCCTTTAAAAACAGCATTTCTGATGGTATTTAAAGTATAAAATATATAAACAGTGCCAATCACACTTCTCAGACCCAGGAAGTTTTCAAAGTCATGTATCTTCTACTATTAGAGAATCTGAAAGGTCAAGTTTGACAGCAAAGTCACTTTCCGCTATAAAATGTTAAAATATTTCTTATAAAAAAAATTAAGCAGCTATCTAATGAAACACAGAGTTGCACCTGATGTCCAACCAAGATTTATTGCACTAAAAAATGCCAAGAAATTGCGCAAGGTGGTCGAGTTGCCGATGAACTGCCCAAGTGCCTGTTAAGTAAATCGTTATAGGATCATTTCAGCTCCAGAAAACTTCCTTTTCACTTGCCATCAGCCAACAAGAAAACGATTTGGCTGGCGAGGTGAGCTCTGCGGTTTAGTTAAAAGGCTGCTTTTGGCACGAAGAAAACACACAGCCAGAGATTAAAGAACAAAACAAAGGTTTGTTACAGCGGTTATTTGTACAACACTGCACTGAAGTGTTGCCTGCGGCTGCTGTCAAACGCTCAAAGACGCGTTTTGATCGCTCTGTGTGATGTAACTGTGTCTGACAGGGAACAAAGGTGAACTAAGATCATGTTTCTTTCGCTCATTCCCTTCAAGTGTATGTCATGCGTGCACGCTGGCTCTCAATATGTGAAGAAATGCTGCCCTGATATTAAATATGATGTGCAGCGCGAGTTTATTGCTGACGGGCAGCGCTCCCGGACTTTTCACTGCAGGTTCCCTCATTTATTGTATGAACCTGTGAGTATGAGAGGCAATATTACACAAAAAAAGCAAATAAAACTCAGTGGTCAAATTAAGGGAGATCGTTTTATCCGTTTACCTGCAAACATGCAATCGTTTCTCAATTAAAGCGTTTCATTTTACCTGTGACTTTTTAAAAAAAAAAAAGATAAATCACAAATTCTAAGCGATAAATCACAATCACTTGAACACAACCCAGGCATCCTCTCACAGCGCGTTTATTCATCCTGCTTGCAAACTGAAATAAAAAAAAAAAAATAATAAAAAAAAAAAACAAAACAGAACAGCATCTTACCTTTGTTGAAAACCACGATGAAAAAAGTTTTTGGTCTTGCCCCCTCGCAGGGTCTTCTCGTATCCGCCTCAGAGGTGGTCAGCCACAGCCAGCTGCAGAGCGCACAACGGCCCAGGACAGGAGCGCCTCTAAGACCAAACGGAGGGATTCTCTGTTAGTAAAATCCGAGGAGCGCCGCAGCTCAACGATCCCACTGAATGAGCTCTGCCTCACCTCACTCTTCGCCGCTTTACTCCCCCACCCACCCTCCTCCGCCCGTTTCCCCCCTCTTTGTCTCCTCAGCATGGGAATGCCAACTCCCGTTGGTTGAAGATGTAGCCTATAACGTACCCATCTCTCTCTCTGTCTCTCTCTCAGCTCGCGCGCGCACACACACACACACAGATTGGCAAGCACGGTCAAAGTTGATGTAAAACCTGTTCATAAGGAGGTGTGGAATTCCCTTATGTTATGAAAAGCAGCACAGCCTGATTAAATCATGTATTATGATGCAGAGGATGTAGTGTTGGTTCTCATAGCCTCCACTGCCCTTTTTGGCTTTGATGTTTTTGCAGCTTTATTTTGTTGCACTTGGCTAGAAATGTAGGCTAAAACTCATTAAAGCCAGTACTTGATTTCCATGCATACTGTAGGAGATCCTGCCCAGAGGCTCCAAATTATATGATTTCACATCAACAGTAAATCAGACGCACAAATTGAAGTATATTTTCTATGAGAAGTAATAGGTCCTGTGTAAAGAAAGAAACCACCCAATATTTATTCACTGTGAATTATAACCCTGGAGATCTTGGGAAAGTAGTTATTGCATGACTCAATTTGAAAAGTAGAAAAGTTTTAGTACCGTCTTTGTTGATGTTCCAAGCTGGCAGTAAATTCAAGTCAAATTGAGAGGTAAGTATTTTTTCAAAGTGTTTGTCAGATGGTCAAGAGCTCCGAAACGTCCTTCCTTCATACCTCTCTGAAGTTTAACAGCTACAAACACCTGTTTCTTCAGACGCGGTTGGAAAACACTTTGTGCAAACCAGTTCAATTTAATCACTTACCGACCTGAAGAGCAATGTTTTTATGGAGCCGTGTTTTCAAATGGACCCATGAACCTGCAGCTACACTGACCCATTCATGCTTCAGACACCACCTTATAAAGACAAAAAAACAAAAAAGCATGTGACTTTGACGTGAGGCTGCTGCCTGCATCCTGTTATCAGTGCAACATCATTTCACTGATCCTAAAAAAATCTGTGGAAAAAGATCTTACTTCATAGGGGAAAACTTCTGCAGGTGGTTATGTAGCAGTATTCAAGGTCATACTTTTAATGATGTCAGACTATTCATGAGAGCAGGTAATACTGAATTTGTTGTTGTTGCACTGTTGTTTGGGTCAGTGGGTCAAAGAAAAATTCACCACTTTTTAAGTGTTGATGATAAATGTTATAGTTTGAATTAATCGGTTCCTTGGTGCAAGCTATATTGACTAAGAGAGTTAAGTTGAAGCTTTAAATCTGTTGTGATTGCTTCACCCAGTTTTGATTTCTCTGGTTGGTCAAGTGCAACATTTCGCACCAGCCATGGGTCCTTATGTACAGATATCTCAACATACAAATGTTACCTGAGACAATTTTCACAATCCAAAAGTACATTAACAAAAAACACAAGACAGCAGTTCCACGTACAGAGGTGAGCAACCATTGTCAGTTTGTTACTTGATGCCTTTGTCCCCTATCCAACATTGTCCTTCTGGGAGATAACATACCATCACTGTGGGCTGAATCTGCCAGATCTTTAAAATGTTGACGTTTGGATGGTTTTCCAGAGTACTTAAAGCTGAGGTAAAAACAAAAAAACAAAAAACAATGCATTAATCTTATGCTAAATCTTGAGCTGCGCTAAGCTCCAGTTCACATTTACGTGTTTTATCTTCATATAACAGGTCTGCTTTGCTGGAGGAAGGTGAAATATCATATTGTATATAACATTCAGAGCAACACTGTTTTATTCTGTGTTTTTCTTTTTCTACTATCAGCACATCTCAAGGACCATGAGAACCAGCTTCAGGTAGCCGGTGTCAGCTCGTAGAATTGATTCGCACGACAGCAAACAAGCATGGTAGCTTGTTAATTTTGGTTTATTACTCTTTGTTAACCATATATGATCAATACAATTAGCTTTTCAGAATATAAAATGGATGTATATGGCTCATTTTCCCAGGTCATTGGCTCCACGCTGCTGCAACTAAACCCTCCATGGAACTTCACAGCCAATGTTCCCTGGGTTCGGTTCGACAATGAGATGAAGACAGTCATCTGGGCCTTGAACCTTTGGATGCACCAGACTGCACTGTGAAGGATAGCTAATATGGGAATGCCAGGATCCTCCTCTGTATTCAAAGCACCACAAACCCAGTCGGGTAATTAATTTTCACCAGCTTTGCCACCTCATACTTTCTGCTCCGACTGCAACAAGCGGAACTCTGTGACTCCAGCTGGCAACCGTCCCATGAAAAGTCTTCGCCAGCTCTTCCCAAACGCAAAGCAAAAGTAGGCCTTGTGTTACTTGAATCTGCTTGACTGTGGGATAGTTACTTGTGTGGGACATGCCAATATCGACACCATTTATTCAGTCATCAATAAAGGCTTTAACAACCAGTATTGCTGCTTTGTGCCTGTGGTGGAAGTCAAAGATCTGTCGGAAAATCAAATGCCATTATGTTCAAGTTTGTCGCACGTGCAGCAGCGTGGTGGGTTTCACTGATTGACTTCTCCAGGATTTGCATCTGGAGGACTCCTGCTTCATGGACTACTTCAGGACTAACTGACTAGTGCCCAGTTTGTGGACCTGTTACCTAGAAACATTACCAGAATAATTTGATTGAACATATGTTCTGTATTTTCTTTGACACTCTTGTAAGTGGCAGATTCATGAGTGTGTCAAAATACAAAAAAAAAATAGTGTATCCACCAATTCAGGTCTTTTCACTCTACTTAAATAATCCTGTTGCTTAGACCTGATTGGAAAACGTCTGAATTTTTGTCCTGAAAAAACATGTGCCATTACATACATCGTCAATGCAAAGATGAAAGGTGAGGATACTTCGTAATGAAAGTTATGGTAAAGGTTGGGGGAATATCATACTGACTGCTGGTAGGAGACAAATACACATCTCCAGTACTGAACTCCGACATTTTGTAAGCTCCATCCATCCCAACCTTGTAATTCTTTTTCTGGCTTCATAAACAACAGTTTTTTGGCATATTTTCAACTGAATGGGCCCCTTCAATCCAATTCTATCTTTAAAAATCATCCAAGAAAGTTTTTGTGTCTGTTGACCTGGAGTACCCCATCCTCCCTCTCAAAAATGGATGGTTCCTTATCGAAAGATATCTCCAGAAAAGTCTGCGTGAAAGAAAACGATTCCAGTTTGATGACCTGTTAGGTAGGATGGCTACCTATACTGATTTGTAAGCTTCATCTGCAAGTCACCAACTTCAAAAATGCTCGTTTTCTAAATGCAGTATGTGTTGATCAGGCGTTTACTAGGCACGTTGCACACATTTGTGTTGCTCAGCAGAAATGTCAATTTGTGTTTTGTATCGACTCTGAAGCTGCAAGAAGAATTTGCTCCACACACCATGGCTAAGGTCAGTTAACTTCACCATTTCTTCCTTTGAGTAGGTTACTGATGTTTAACAACAACAAAACAGGACAGCAAAATCAGCAGTCAGATTAGTCGGTCACCAATGTGTGAAGTCACATTGATGTGATTGATTATTTTCAACATTTTTATTTTCTTATCATTTCTAACCATAAAAAAACAACCTTTTACCGTTAAGTAGCAATTCTATCTTTTAAATTAGGCGTTGTTAATGTTGTGCATTTCAATAAGCTGTTTAAACCCTGATGTACAGCTACCATTTACACCTGCCCTCAGCCCATGGAAAGGGAACATTAACCCTAAAGGGCTTGGGCCACTGTTGATGGCCTCTCAGGAGCAATTAGAGAACCTAGAAGTGTTACAAGCATGTTTGAGGGTAATAAAGCTGGAAAGACTTCAGAAATACCCCAGGGAGGTGGAGAGGTTTCCTTGGGGGAGGAGGTTAATGTAAGTATTGAACTATGTGCTAAGCCTTGTATATTTGAGAGATTGGCTTTGGTAATGGTGATTGGTTCACATAACTACAAGGGGAATATTACCGGCTCACACCTGCCTGCACTTAAACATCCTGCCTCCTGCTGTCTCTTTATCTCGCTATCTCTGCATTTGCTTATTCTAGTTCCCCATTTTTCTTTCTCACATGATTTTTTTCAGTTCAGCAGCAGCCTGAATTCATGCAGGTTTCTGCAGCTGCCGTTGAAGTCAAACAATCTAAGGGATAATAAATCATACCGCTACTTCTGGCTCTGCAATTCAGTCACAGGCCTGCATGTGGATGAAAACACAGGCGGGGCTTTACATCAATACAGAAAAATTGCTTTGCTTGTTGAAACATGTCTGTGATGTTTCTTTATTCAGGGCTTGTGAAGTGTATGAATGCCTATCTTCCATTTTATATTGCCATATCAGGCAGGTAATGACTGCATAATACCATGCCCTGTGTAGGTTCATACTGTATGTATTAAATGGCTGAAAGGCCGGAATTATAATGGTTCTGGGGGTAGGATGATGAGTTTCTAAGGGCATTATGGGTAGAAAATGGTATTAGGGGTAATTTCACTGGGCAGTAAACGCATTACTGTGCAAGACTAGTAATATTCACTTATTTCATTGCCAACAAATCCGGCCAAAGGTCAAATCCACAAATGCACTGATAATTCTAACAAGTAATGCTTCCACAACTAAAGCTGATATACAGCATTTTAATTATTTGTGCCTGTCTTGGACCGGGTGATAAATTGCTTCATTACAACCAATCGGTGGATTAATCTAAATCAATCTCAGTTATAGACTCTATTGCTACAATGTTTGCAACACATTACACAACATGTGTAACAATCCGCAGCTAAAAGTAGTTCCAGGTAAATGGATTATTTAACCCTGTTTGAGTAATGTTAGCTATGACCCACTGCATTCAATTTTACCTTAAATGTGTGTGTCCACTTTATGAAGATTTGCATTTCAGGGGGGACTGGGTACGAAAACATATATGATATAGACCAGACATTCTTTAAATGTTTAAGGACATCATCTTAGCACTCCTCCATTATTGTGTCACACCAGGAGACCAACAGCCGAGCTGCTTGTGGATCCTTAATGCCAAAATATTTTTCTCACACTGATAACAAAGCACAGAGGGCCCATCAGCCTAACTGGGAAACTGGACTGAAACTTAAACATTTTGTGTAAGTCTGGTGTTAAGTATTTTGGCCCTTCACCTCTCCAGCTTTAACTATGGAGTTCTCATGGTAGCATTTTCCCATCATTATCCAGGTACTCTGCTCAGGGTTTCATCTCCGTTCCCAGGACAGTCAGTCAAGTGTTGCCCGTGTTTCTATGGATGATGCCCTGTGAGCTAACCGGGGCCTGTGAACAGACAGTCTCCCAGCACAAGTGGACAGGACTCTCCTCTTGGGACTATACAAAGCTGCTGTTCAACTTCAGCAAATGTGCGAAGAAAGGACAGACAGTCTTTGATAGACGTTGATCCTCCAGAGTGCAACACAAACAGGCCTTGTAACACTTTTTTAATGCCAATTTTTCAGATCCAAAGTGTTTTGAATCGCTATGTTTTTTCTATTTTCCAGTTAGAGTGTTTAAAAGGTACTTTTTGAAACAGATCTTACAGAATGCTTTTGAAAGTAATTAAGATTTTTTGAGACTGGAAAATAATAAGTAAACAGGAAATAGTCAAATGTAATTAAATAATAATAATAATAAAAACCCTAACACTCTTCCCGCAGACTGAAATACTGACACATGACAGACCAACTGGTTGAGCAAGAAGGGAATCAGTTGATTGGAATCAACGAAAGTAATTAAAGTATGACCTCGGGGCTGAGAGACAAGTCTGATTGAGGGACATGTTGAGTCTTGAAGAGATATTGGATCATATAACTCAAATTGGCACTTTACTGGAAAGTTTCCCATCACATTCATTTCAGATTCAAAGTTTGAACAGGAAAACATGTTCAACACTGAAACCGTATTGAAGACCATGAACTACCAATTGAGACAATAAACTAATAAAGAAAATGTTTACTTGTGTAACAAATTAAGAAGTATGGTGATTTCTCATACACTTCTGTTCAACCAGAGATCTTTCTGCACATGGTGGTGTTGCCTATTGTGAGACTTAAATACTGCTAGAACAGTTGTTACATAACTGCTGCAACTTGACGGACCAGCTGGGTGAATGAAAAAAGGAGTAATAAATATGTTTGACCTTACCACTGAAAGACAAGGGTGATGCAAAGATATATTTCTTTCAAATATTCTACGTAATGCTACCCCTTCATTCATCAAGTTTTAGACATTCAAGGTTATATCAGCATTTGTGTGCATGTGTGAGAAAAAGGGAGTTATTCTTTAATAAAACCTTATTTTTCTGAGGGCCGAGGACATTATTGTGGAGTAAAGTGGGTTTGCAGTTGTCACTGACTGAAAGCTTTAGTTTGAGTTGGCCCTTTTTAACTAGTTCTGGTTGCTCAAGGTTGTACACTAACTACAGCTGCAGTGGCTCTAAAAGCTTTGACGCTCTGTCTTCATGAAGTGCTATGGTTTAACAAATCAAAATACAAGGCCCAGGTCAGCCATTGCCAGAAAGACTGTTTGAGAATATACACCAGACACTGCATCAAGCTAAAACCCCAGAAACTATGAAAGAAGTGGATGTAGCTGCCATGGTGTCACTGCACTGTGGACAACTGTTTTAAAACTTAAAATTCTTTAAATACAAGCAAACGCTGAACAAGAAACATTAAGGTATGCAAAATAGTATAATCTACTAAAACACTATGAGATAGCCACACCCTGATCTATCTTCTGTTTTACTCTGTCATGTTGTATTGAGTCTTAACCAATGACTGAGACAATGAGCTAATAGATAAAATGTTTATTGATATAAGACATGAATGTAAGAAGTGTGGTAATTTTCTCATAGACTTCTATTCAACCAGACTTCTTTTTGCACCCAGTGGAGTTGCTTACTGTTGGCCACTAGAGGGGATAAAGGTTACATGCACTTCTGCACTGGGTATTACCTTTTAGACTGCTACTTATTTTATACATCGACTGATAAAGTCCCATTTGCCAGCCAGTTACACTTTTTCTATGTGCTGCCTTTTTTTGTACACTTCAAGAAAACAGAAGAAAATTGTGCCTCTGTGTTTCTCTTCTTTATGGCATTTATGGCATGGCTGTCCTTTCACCATAACAGTTTTATCAGCATGCGTGTCAAAAAAACAAGACTTTCCTGTTTGGGATTGACCTTCGTTATGTAACGAGTTATCTTTTCTTATGATCACATTCAGGTGATGCTGTCCTCTGCACACAATTAAGAGACAGTCTTTATGCTTTCCACTGGTGTGGAGCTGCTAGGTTTTTGACAAATTTAAAGAAATCACATTAGTCCTGTTTTTTCCACACGCCAAAGTCACTAACTAACTAAGACTTAACACTAACTAAATTTCCACCAAGTTTTTACCAGTAAAAAATCTCAGTTACACAGACACATGATACATTTCCTGCATAGTGAACAGTTAGCTACAAACAGCTGCTGAACACAGTGGAGTATTTAGAAGAAAAAACATGGCAGACATTTTTTCTTTTACATACTCTGTGTCCTGTATGTCGTTTATGAAGAAAACAGGCTTTCACAGACAAAGTCCCTCACCTTTGGAGCTTGCTACCTGATGCTTGAAGAAATGCTTGAGGACATCTTGTAAATCATTTATCTGTGAAAAAAAACAACAACAACAAACAATTAAAGCAAACAATAAAGTCTTTACAATTATGGCCCCAGTTTAATTTTTCCTGCACCAATATGTCTGCTTTGTGGAAAACGTTTTTGTTTTATTGAATTTTTCTTCCATTTCCATTCCTCTAATTGCTTATTTTATGTCTCATGGTGCAGGTTTAGCACTAAAAGGCTTGAACCTTAATTTAGTCATGTAGAGCAGCTTGTAATTTTAATTATGGCTATTTTGAAAGCACCAAAACCAACCAACGGAGCCCAGCTTCTCCATGGACGCTCCCGTAGACAAAGTAATTATGTATTCTGTATTGCCCCCTTTTGGAAGTCAATATAAGCTGCAGCCTCTCTTTCTATGTAGACTCACGTCTGAATAATGGAGGAAGGTCAGAATGGAAGTAATTGATTTAATTTGAGCACAGAAAAGGGAATTGATCTGTGAATAACGTGCTCCGTTTATGGTTGTGAAAATGGTGCTGCTCTGACCTGGATTTATTTGCCTCACAGCGCAAGCCCGCTGTGTGCTTCACAGAGCAAATATAAGGTGTTTTTTTTTCACATTATCTCAATGTAATGACAGCAATCGGTCAGCAGAAGATGTTCATTCATGCATACGAATTTACACTGTGATGGAAAATGATCACACATAGCTTTACCACACCCACATTTTCTTTAATAAACAAACGTGATTTTTTCGTCTTTTAATACAATATTTACAACTCTTGCATCATATGAATTGATAGAATAACTCAGTACATTACAATATATATACATACCAATGAGTACAATAAAAACCATCAACATCCAGAGGTGTGAATTGGTTTTCTGGTCATTTTTCAAGTCTGTAACCTCAGGCTGAGGGACCTGAACACTGAAGTTTTCTGATGAATGGTTGATGCCCAGCACATCTAATGTGTTAGCACCCCCTTCAGTTAGAGCACTGTGTTGTCCAGCGTTTCCAGTGCGTCTGCGTTAAGAAAGAAAATGCCCTTCTGCAAGGAAAACAGATTAGACTGACAAACAGGCAAATGTAAGGAAGAGAACAGCATGATATGAAGCCATTTAAATATTTCAGAAGCATAAAGGGAACAGGGTAAGTCAGACAGGGGGATTTTTTTATTTCATATTGCTCTCTATCCAGTCTCTGAAATTGGCTACACGTGTGTAGACTGTGTAGAGGTCAGGATCACACTCCCCTTGGTCATAGCCAAAGCTCACCAGTCCCAGGAGTCTCCACAGCCCTTTGCTCTCCCCCTGCACCTGCGCAGAGCCGAGAGAGGGCTTCTGGTTGTTGCTGGCTTGGCTTTCAGAGAGGGCGGGGAGGACAAGGATTCCCCCCGTGTCAGAGGGACATATGTTGGAGGGCTCATAGTCAGGCTTCTGGCTGGCACAGAGCATATTGTCCGTGACGCTGACTGGCACGCCGTTACGAGCGTACTGCTGCTCACAGGGGACTACGTCAGCAAGGTGAACCAGCCCAACCCTCGCCTTCTCATCCTGCCCTAAACCTGAATCAGGCAGTGGAGACCAGCCTGTCACGAGCCCTTGCCCAGAGACGACCTCCTCGTCCTTGCTGTCTGAGAGGCAGAGGGGCAGGACCTTCTCGCCGATCCTTGCTTTGTCCAGTAACTTCACCACGGCGATGTCAGAGTCGAGAATAAATGGGTCATAGTTTGAATGAATGGCAATGGAAGCCACCTGTGAAAGAAAGGGATGAAATTACTGTACGCGTTTGGTTAAAAAGGATGATACAAAGACAAAATCTCCAAAAGCTTACCCTCAGATGCTGAAGACCTTTACTTTCCCTGTGGTCATCACGGTAATGCTTCCCTACCACCACCTTGAGCTTGGCTGCATCCAGGGGATAAACCTTCCCCAGCTCTGTCACACAGTGAGCTGCAACCACCACCCTCTTTTGATTCACCAGAGCCCCGCTGCACACCAGCTGCCAGTCAGAAGCCTGACTGTGGATGCCAGTTCCTGCTCCAAAGTCCCCCTTTAGGGACTCTGCCTGGCTGTCTGCCTTAGTCTCCTTGGTCCCAGCTTGGTTGGGGAAGCGGCGGTAGATGGCTGCAAGCCAAGGCCAGTGAGCCTCTGCCGGCCTCTCTGGGTCAAAGGTTGGATGCTTCCCACACACTGCCAAAGAGGAGGTGAAAGGAGGAGAGGAGAGAGAGGGAAAGACCAGAATCAAGAGGAGGGCAGGGGAAGGGAATACAGGAAAAAATTAGGCCTACATTGAGACAGTGTCAACAGTGGGTCTGTGGGACTGTCTTTGATTTGTCCCTTCATTCTGAGAGCTTTATTTTAAACATGCACATAAGCCGGCTGTTTAAGGGATTGTGAGCCAACATGCAAATGGAGAAAAATACACAAACGGCACATGAAACGTGAGAGCCCTTGAAAGAAGCCTTAATGCCTGAATGTCTGTGTAAAGACAAGCTCTATACAATACTTTAACATAGATGGATATCTAATTGAAAACACCCTTACATTTTTAAAAATCAAAGAATCAAACCTCGTATTCCCATTATCATCAACAGACTCACAGACTTGATGGTATAGGTTTTCAGAACTTGCAAGCTTGTATGAAACCTTTTGCTCAATATCTTGGTCAGCACCCTACAAAAATGAGCCAACCTCCAGGGTTTATTGACTCTGTTGTGGATGTGTGCAGCTCTTTTATTAAAGTTAAACACATACCCAACACCTTTTCAGGTTGGTATCAAAGCTGACTGTCCATAAAGAGCAGCCAGTTTTGTGTTTGCTTCAAATAGTGATTCAAGTGGCTGCTCCAGTGAGAGCCTCCCTTTCACTCTGAAGAAAATTAAGAACTCTTTCAAAAGGTCTCAAATCTTTTTAACGCAGATGAGAAAGTTCAATGTCAATGGAACCACACCGCAACAAAGTTGCCTATGTATAAATGCTTTTTTTGTGACTGCTTATGATAAAGAAAGAGGAGACTGTTGTGTATAAGGGTGGTCAATTTAAAGCCTTGAAGATGCCTTGTTTAATCAAAAATGCTGATCATTGCAATTCTCCTTGCAGCTAATTCACAGCAAAGCTATAAATGTCAGCTACTGGCTTTTTATCTTTGTTGCTTAGAGAAGTTACAATAAGAACTTAGTAGAAAACAGCTGGCAGGAACGCCTAATAGATGGGTAGGATGCTGACATTGCTCAATGTCAGCATTTAGAGGCAGTGGTAATATTTTAAAAAGTGCTGCTGCATGTGTACACAGCGGACTGTTAATATTACTTTATTAGATAAATGTCTGAGTAACCACGTCATAATTTTTTGCACTCACATATCATGTGGGTGTAAATCACTGTAATAAACTGTGTGTCTGTGCTGTGAGTGTTGGATAATTAGCAATACTCTGCTGCCCTCACCTGGAGAACAGGACACATGACGCCCACTCCATTTCCCAGTCTTTAGGCAAGTGCGCCGAGCACTGCCGGAGTGGTGGTAGAAGGTCGAGGCACACTCGTACTCTATATGTGTGTACAGGTGGTGGAAGCCCTGGGGTAGCTGCGAGAGCACTGGAGGGCCTTTAGTGGGGCTGTCGGACTGGAGCAGCCGGTCCAGTCTGGAAGAGTAGAGCTTGTGCACCGGGGTCTTTCTGAGAGGGCAAGAAGAGGCCAAGGGTATGTAAACATACCCTTAAGGTTGAGTTTTGGATGTGAGTGCAGAAAAATGAACTGCATTACATGAGACGACTGCTTTATGTACCTAAATAGCATAATAATAATATGTATATATGATATATAGGTTTATGCACTGGTAAAGTACCTGGATGGCGCTTGCGGTGGCAGAATTCTTTGTTTAACCAGCTCTGATACTTTGGGCTCCCGACATGCTGCAAATAAACACATTTTTATGAACACACACCTCCAAAATGCCATTAACATCTCCTGGGATTTGAACGGTGCTTCAGTAACTGGAATGTTGACTGGATGGTGTTTGGATTTTTTTTGTTTGTTTATTTGTTTTTAATTCATAAGAGTGCCACGGTTTTAATTGGAATACTGACTATTAGGGAATTTTACAAGATTAAGAAGAACATTTGATTTTAGTACTACCTAGTTTAAGTGTGGAAAAAAAAACACAGAGTGGTATCAATATTCTCATCTTACCCTAAGCAAGACAGAAAAAAAATAACATTTTCCAAAACTATCCAATCAGGGTGTAAAAAAAAATTGACCGGTGTAGAAGCTTTAAAAGCATCCCTGCTTTGTCTGTCTTTCATTGCTGGCTTTTAATTCACGTGTAAAACTGAGGAACAGGCAATCCAACCACTTAATTTTGGTGAAAAGATAAAGAGCACCAAAATCCATTAAGACCTAATTAACATTTAAAACTCCAGACTTGATGTATTATTGCACTGCAAGAATCCTTCAATCCTGCAGCCTTTGTTTAGAATTTCAGAAGCCATTATATCCACAAGTTGAATATTCTGATCCAAAGTAGTTAACTTGTGACATCGTTTTAATCATTCACACATTTTCTAATGAAACACTGACCCTGCAGTCATAAATGTATGTAGGCCCACTTAAAAACCCTTTAGAGAGGAGGCAGTAACTATATGTCAATGCTGTAACCAGACAAATTGTTAAGCTGTATGTGCATGCCTATTGAAATGTCATCTGTAATTGAAGAAAGTTAGAAGAATTAAGTGACTGAACAGAACACAGCACCTCTGACACAGAGTGGCTGTTTGCCACTCCAGCTCCCATCTGGCTGGCAGGTACGTCGGGTATTTCCACTGAGAGCATAGGAGTGGTTGCAGAAGAACTCCGCTGTTTTAGGCTCCACCCCGGGCACCAGCTGATAGTAGCCGTGGTAGAGGCGAGAGAGAGGTGGGCAGCTTTTCTCTGCAGGAGGGGAAAGACAGTAGGTGAGAGCGATGACTCACCAGAAGACGATGATATTCGGTTTTTGTTCTCTTACCACTGAAGCTTTGGTTGGCCTCTTTCTCCTTTTCTTTTTCCTTCTCCTCCCTCTCCCTCTCCAGCTCCTCCTTTGTTTTCTCAGCAGAGTCCCTCTCTGTCTTTTCCTCCTTAATTGTTGTTTTTTCTTTTGGTTTCCCACTTTCCTCACCTCCCGCTCTGTACATGGTGTACTGAGTAATGTTGACTCTGGTGGGAAGGATTTTCCTCCCCGGCTCTGGAGAACCTATGGTATTATTTTCTTTGTTTGTGTCCTTTGTATCCTGTATAACTGTGTTATTTTTTGTCATTTCCAGTTCGAATATCTCCACTGTGTTTTCACCCTCAGCTATTACTGTCCTCATCTTGGTATCATTAGGGCCGACTTTGTCCGGATCTCTTTTTCCATTCACCTGCTCCTCTTTTCGTTCTTTCTCTGCCTGTCCTTTGTCTTTTATCACCACTATTTCTGTGATGTTTGTCTTTTCTGTTTCCACGCTTTTGTCCGGGCTTTCTTCTTCTTTTCTCTCAGGTGGCTTTCTTACCTCGGGTTCTTTCTTTTCCACTGTATTCAGGCTGTTGTCCGGGCCTTCACTATCCACTTTATCTTTGCTGCCTCTAGTGGGTTTCTCTGACCCAGTATTTCTTTCCTCTAGCTCTCCTTCATTCCTACCCTCTGGAACGCTACCAGCGTATTTATCTTCTCTGTCGACTCCTGTTGTGTTCTCGTGCCCAGTGTTTATATCTCTCCCTCCAGCACTTTCTTTTTCTTCAGTTTTGTTCTCTTGACCTCTCTCTTTAGTTTTGCTGATATCTTTGTCACTATCTGCTTCTTTGCTTTTTTCTCTCTCTTTTGTCTTGTCTCCGTCCTTTTCTGCTTCTGTGAGAGTGTTATTCACTGTTAACACAGAACAAAAAGAAAGATCATTACTGAATTGTCACTTAGTAGCTGAAAGCAAATCGTTTTGTTCAAAGTTGGCCTGTCATGCTGAATGGCTCAAGGCACTGATTCATTTTCTGATCCATTAAAGGCTGACCTTATAAAAAATGAAGAAATTAACTTTGTACTTTGTAATACTCACAACGACTCATCCATCTTAACTTTAATCCCCATTATTAAGACACACACTTGTCTGACCTTGGGTGCAAACTGGAGGAGTCCCACTCCAGGTGTTGTTTGGGAGGCAGGCTCTCTGGGAGCTCCCACTGAGTTCATATGGCTGGTAGCAGAGGTACTGTAGAGCAATGAGGACATCATTGGGTCCATAAACCAGGAAGTGGTCCCCATGTGTTGGCTTTGGTGGTAAAGTACAAACTCTTTCAACTGGCACTGAAAACAGAGAAGGAAAATCAAGTTTTTAGAAGCTGCAAATTGTCCTTCTCTGGGGGAGTTTGTATGGCATCCAGATCCAAGCAAATGACACTCATATGACTTCCCAGATCTGAAAAACTGTTAACATTATTATCTTACCACACTCTGGGGCAGGCGCACTCCAGGAACCATCGCTCAGACAGATGGCAGTACGAACCCCCCGCAGCTCAAAGCCAGCATCACAACGGAAAGTGACTCGTGCCCCCGAGTGGTGAAACAAACCCTCTGTGGATCCATGGGTGGGCACTGGAGGCCTGCGGCACCCCACCACTGAACAGAGATACAGGAATGCACATTCATTTCATGAACATGTCTTATTTTCCTCCTTCCTAATCCATCGCTGGATCACCCAAATTATGGCGTATAGGGGATTTAAGAGGTATCTCCAGCATTTTACCAACATCAGCTTATGTGCACCTCCCTGCAGTAAAAGACCACACAAATAGAAATGCCGTGATTTCATAGTTCAGGTGTTAGTTTGCAGGTTAGAAAGGTAGCCCAAAAACAAAGTATAAACTCTCAGACTCATTACTCTTAATTTCCAAGAAGCATAGCCTGCCACCTTAGAGACTCATTAGTGACTAATTTCACTCCTCGTGGTAAAGTTCACAGCGAGACTTTCACACATGGCTTGTAAATGAGGAAGAAATAGAGGCAATAAAGGAGCTTTAGTAATGTTTATTTCCAGTGTTTTTAACGTGAATTTTATGAAGTCGGGTAGTACATTGGTAATAGGGTCTGTGAATCTTTTAAAAGCGACTGAAAAATAAAAGCATTGATGCCGTAAAAGGGGGAAAGTATTGTGTAATCCTTTAGGCATTCTGTGATGTGTTTTTTTCCTTGTGAATTTAACATTTATTTCAATCCTAACAGCGAACTGCACCACCCACAACTGAGTTCACAAAAACCAAAACACACATGTTTAACACTGAGGTTATCATACCATTACAGCTCTGTGTGACTTCCCATCCCTGAGGAGGTTTCTGTGTTGTTGACTTTAGGTTTGGTCCAATCCGTAAAATGCACTGTCTGTCGTTTTATAGCTCCAAACCAAGGAACCCTCCCTATAATCTGTGCGGTTTTGCCTTATGGCGTTTTCATTCTTAAGTCCCTTAGGGGTTGGAGAATTCTGTTGGCAAACCTAAACTGGAAAAGGAGACTGCAGTTGACCTCCTTTGAATATTACTTTTTTAAAAAGTTGATGGCAATGAAAAGTTCTGCGTGCTTTGTCGTATCGCTATGATTAATTTGCAATGTCAGATTTTATTCACAGACATAATGAGATGAGTTATTGGGCTGGAATGCTAACATACTAAGCATAACGACGCATACTGTAAGTAAATCATCATTCCTTTCGTTAATGCCTGCCCGCTGCACTCCAAAACAGATTAGACTCAAGAAGAGATAAACTGTGCCAGGGAGAGAAAGGAAAATAAATTATTTCCAAGCTTGAGTTTCGATGATAATGTGTCAAGATTCTCTCATTCAGAATGAGTTTTAGCTCAGACTTACAACAGATGACAGGTTGATTATTGGGGACATAAAATACAGCTGATGTCAGGTTCATACTTAAAATTCTCCATGTGACTCCGGGGCTGAAATGTAGACGACATTTCCTCTACAAAATGTCAGACATTAGCGCTATTCCAGCTCTCTTCCATTAAAATTAACAGCTGAGGATTCCCCATGGGAATACAGATGAATGCACGCAGTGTGGAATGAAACTCCTGCCTATTTTTATGGCTTTCTCCTCCAATGGAAACGCTGGCTCGCGGTATAGAAGTAGAATTGTTTCTCCATCGTTTTATAGACTCGTATTTAGCCCTGACATGACACCGCACGAAAAAGTGAGTGGAGTTCAGGAAGTCTGTTTTTGGGGGATCTTAAGGGAGGTGTATTGGAGGTAAAAACATAAGTAAGGGTCCAGACACCAATAAATAAAAGACATTATAGACCAACCACACCCTGACTGAGCAGAACCCCACACGGCAGAGTGAAGCTCAGCCAGTATTTATATATAATGATGACACATAGATAAAGCTACACTAAGCATTTCCCCTTTGCACTTGCACTATGCCTCACTATAGATTTTATGTGCAGAGTAAGCGGTGTTGATGGCTTCGTCAGCCAGAGGGTGACTTGAGGGGTAATTGAAAGAGCTCTCTTACAAATTTTGTGATCCCTTTCCATATATAGATATATTTGTCCATTACATATATCTATATATGGAAAATATAGCACCAAGAGGATAAAGCTCATTTCAAATGTGCTGCTCTCATAAAAGGTTTATATGATTTCTTCACTACAATGCTTAGGTAACTAACCATAGGTCCACTAATGAAGCAACATAATATTAAAAGCAACATAGGTTGCCTATTGGCTGGGCAAAATGACAGTTGGTTGTTTCGATGTTTTGTCCTAGAAGTAGTATTTTTCAATACTATTTTTGGTGGCTAGAACAAACTTTTAAGTGTTTAAAATAATTTGTGAAGAAGGCAACAACAGGTGAATAGGTTGTCATGTGCCAACAATGTGTTGCAGGCATGTTCCTCTAGCTGTTGAAAAAAGGCACTCGTCAAGAGCCAAATTATGGGGAATGAGTTCTCCAAATCTTCTTTAACTTTTCTTGGTTTGGCTACTTAGGTTGGCAGGTCAAACTTGAATGTAGTGTTTACAGACCCTGAGCAATACATCCTGTATAGTATGCCTTAAAGGTGGCATGGAGCTTATTGATATTAACTCTATGATTTCTCTCTCTTGTAGATCCTTTAGTCTCCATATATCTTATTTATACAGTTTCCTCTTTAAGTCCTTCCTGCTAGTTTCTAAGCCACTCCCCCAGTGACGGTTCTAGAGATTTTGCCCTGGGGTGGCAGAGGGGGGCAATAGGTCCAGAGGGGGTGGGTGGAGGTGAATGATCAACATCCATTCAGATGCCAAACTGGGGAGGCAAAATATATACCCGGGGTGGCAAATGCCCCCCCGTGCCACCCCCTAAAACCGCCCCTGCACTCCCCTGTGCTGCAGTGTGAATTCTTGCATTGCGTTGGTTCAATGCTGCTCAATTTTTTAAGCAAACATATTTGTTATATGGACATTTGGATTTGCAGGCTGAACTGCTGACCGACCAAAACCAAAGCTGGGGCTGCCTGGACGGGGGAGGCAGCTGTCCGGAACCTAATCCAAACCACAGGCCTCTCCCTTGTGACAGTGAATCATCGCCTCTGGGCAGCAACAACAGCAAAAAAAAAGAAAAAAAGAAAAACAACTTTCAGGAAGAAGTCAATTCTCGTTAAGTTTGTTGTCGCTAGGTGTGGCTGATTTCCAGAGCAAATAACTAAAATAATTTGGGGATTTCGTCAGCATCAATACAGTAAGACACATGTCTCTCAGATGCCTCAAGAGATGGAAAATACAAGTCATGCCTCCAGTATGAGACTGCTTTTTTCCTCCCTGTGATTAGAACCTGCAGGCATTATTCTTTCCCCACTTGCATTTTATCCTTAATAACACGCAACATGATGGCGTGATCATACGAAGGATTTAGTTATGGTAGATTCTCACCATTTTCACACCTCTTGCCTGTGTAGCCAGCCAGACAGGCACAGTGGTAAGAGAAAGAACTGTCCAGGATACAAGTCCCATCATGTTGACAAGGAGAAGAGCTGCAAGCTGTAAACATATAAGTGCGTGACATAGGATACAAAAAGAAATGTTGCATTCATTAGCACTATAATGAGACAATGTGTATGCCAAAAGGAATGACTGCCCTTCCCAAACTGCATCAAGGGATTCATATTTAAAGCTGGAACCATTTAAATGTCATCTTTGCTTTCCACTTCTGAACGTGTGTGGGCATTTCTACACAGAAAGCCTCTGTTTACTTTTACTAGATCTGGCTTAGCCACTGGTAGCTTGTGCTTCTCTGCATGTGTGTGTGCTTCTGAGTTACAGACCTTTAGAATGAGGCCATTTCTAGAAAGTCAAGACATTTTGGTCAGTCCTGACTCTCTCAACAGGCTGTGAGCAGGCTCAACACCCTGATGAAAGCTTTTGCCAAAACGCAGTTGTCAGTCACGCACTGTTAAAAGCTTTTTATTATCACTGGGCTGTGAATACCTTGGAAACTTCTTTCTTGTTTGCATTTGTTGTGGCTCATTACTCTAAAGAGCCCCATTGTTCATTGAGCCTGACTTCACAAATATTTCTTTTGATTTATTGTCTATAAAGCCAGGGTGCTGTTGATTATGGCCTCATTTCAGGTGTAAGTTAAAATAGCTCTTTGCGAATGTATTATGTCACTGAGCTTAATATTATCAGCAGTATTTCTGTTAATGTTAATGATAATTCTGTTGTTTTGACCCACCAGAGCTCTCCTGGAAAGTGGCAAAGAATCCATCAAAATTCTTGTAACCATCAGACACGAAGAGTATGTGCAGGCTATTGCCAGAGCTGTGAACTGGGGCAGGTCTGTTGTTGCCACAGAAACGAGCGATGACACGTGAGTTGATGCTGTCACCATCTCTGACCTCCACAAAGTCATAACGACACGTATGGTGAAACTCCAGACTCAGCATCATGAACCTGTCGGTAAAGGGATTAGTGTAAATAAAAAAAATAAAAAAATAGAAATTGTTTACACATTTAACACAAATACCTTTACAAAAAAACAGTCATGAACTAAAATATCCATCATGGAAAACATTTATGGATATAATGGTGACAAGAATGTGGTGATCCCGCCCAGAGACTTTTATGTTGAAGGACTCCTGTTATTTCCCCTACTTCCTGTGTGCTGTGTCTGTGGCTGCTTTCTTGTTTTCCAGGTCTGCTCCCCTCCCCCTGATCACACTCACCTGTG
>JAOWBC010000049.1:16418138-16428440 GCA_028566105.1 Hypoplectrus providencianus | reverse complement strand
AAAAAAACTATAGTTTTCAAAGTACTTGGACATTATTTGCTTTCTTGCCAAGTGTCAAGGCAAGGACACTGATCAAATGACAAACATCAATCTACAGCCAGGAGATGATGATGTTAGCTTAGCCTACCACAAAGACTGGAGACAGGAGAGAAAAAGATCGCATATCTCTGTCTAAAGGTAACTAATTTGTCCTTGACTAATCGTAATTATGATCATGCCTTTTTTGTTTTGTTTGTTCAATAAGCCCATGGAAAGAAACAAAGAATTTTACGGATGGCTATGTGTAGGACTTTTTTTTTATTTGTCAGACCAGCCATTCTCTCCCCTTTTCAGTATTCATGCTGATCTAGCAGGACTGTATCTAGATAAAGCTACAAACAATTACTTTCGGGATGATAACTGTTGAAATGTATTCTACTACAGATTACTGAATAAATGCCCTAAAATGTAATGCCCAAAACACATTCTTGGCAGTGCTGGGGCTGTGTCTCCTATGCCATGGCAAAGGCAGGTGTAGCAGTTGCACCGTAAGTGTACACATTATTGCACACAAAAATCTGTACAGGACGTGGGAGAAAAAAAACTAGAGGGATATGCACAGTCATAAAACAGTTACACATATTCTTTTTTAAATACCACAAGGTTTGATGTACTTTTGATGTTATCCAGTCAATCAAAAAGTGGAGAAATTAAATGTAGATAGCATACCTTCATTGTAATCATGCTCTCAAACTTGAGCATTAACAACAGAAAGGAAGTGAGTGTTAACACAGTTGCTAAAGACACTTTTTATTTTATTTTTATTTTTATTTTACAACGGTTGTTAGTTTGTATGATCTCCTGGGTATATTTTATTTCAGTAGGATACAGCACTGGAATCAATTCATTTGTTGTTCTTTGCCCAATGGGACTCCGAGCTGCAAGCGAGAGCTAACAGGGAATACAGATCAAACGACTCAGAGCCGGAGAATCAAATATCCCTCGCAGTTTCCTAAAACAGCAGGATTTAGACCATAGAAAGAGGATGTGAGGACTGCTCCGATCTGTAAGGTAGCGAAATTGAAAAACAGACTGAAATCAAGAAGGTTCATGAAGAAAATAGAGGTATGAAGACATGGGGATCCAGAAGAGGGGAAAGGGAAAATCAAGGCAGAGAGTGGGGGAAAGGAAATATTGTCTGCCTCGCTGAGCTCAGTGTGCACCTTTCACCACCTCTCTAATGTTTGTCCAGATGCCTAATGGTTTATTATGTGAAATCCAAGGCTTTTAGGTTAATGTTGACACTGGTTTCATTTTCAGAGAGACTACATCTGCTGTCTACCCAGCGAGCTAATAGCCTGGATGCATCCTTTTTTTTATACATACATTGAAACAAATACAACTTCCCATACATTTTATTAGTATACTAACACACTGTGTTATTATTTAGTTTAAATGTGAGACATTTTCGTGCTGCCTATACTTTTTTTGTGTGTTTTTTCTTCTGATTTTTCCTATTTAGAATTTACAAGAAATCTGAGTATTGCTGGGGAAACATAACTGTGTTGTAAAAGCCATATATTTTCAAAATGTCAACAGTTTAGCCTCTACAGTTTTTCTTAATGTATTTCTTTGTCAAATAACACAGTGGTAATTTAGCTCAAAAACCTTTAACCACAAAGGTAACTTTTACACCAAATAGCCACAAAGAGCACCCAATGTAATTATGTAATTAATAGGAAAGGTTGGGTAGCAGGAGATTACATCAGAAAACCTGGATTATTTTATCAGATAAGAATAAAAAAAAATGCAACTAGCATCCACCCAGATTACATTTGCATTTACATTACATTTTATTACAAAATAAGCAGTCATAATGATTTGAGTAATATTGTTTTTGTTTTTAAATTTGGATTTACGAATAATTGATTTTTATATTCTTTAAATTTACAATGAAGAACAAAGATGTGAGTAAGTGCTTATTTTGTGTTGTAGGAGAAAGGTCCTCCTACAGTAGAGAAGCTAATGGGAAAGTTAATTATGTGGACTTCAAGTTTCACAATCATGCTATTTGACACTTGCTATCAGGACATTAAAAAATCATTTAAAGTATTACAGGAAATTTTAAAGAGCGATCAAGACACCAGCCTTTAAAATCAGTGTTGTTGTTTACATTCTATTGAAGTTTAAAGGATTCTAGGGGAAATAAAAATTGGAGATACACAGGTTGTACTGACCAGTACATACTGCATCACAAAACTTAATAATGCACGGGACATCAATAGCTCCACAGTATCTTCATTACTATCTGTTTTTCCCACTTGACTCTAGTAAAATATAATTTTTGTCCATTTTGCCAGACAAACAGAGCCCTGCCGATACCGCCATCCATCATTACTGTAATAGAGATATTTTCCTGAAGGGAAACATTTTCTCATGACCCAGAGATCACGCTCATCCTGGGCTGCATTATAGAAGCTTCTCAGTTGGCACCAGAGAGACTGTGGTTGGTCAAAGAGAATGGGCCCCCTGCCCACAGCGCACAGTAAAATCTCATTATCAAGTACATGAAGGAAGTGGTGCAGTGGGGGCACAACAAATTACCTTGGAGCCATTATACTTAATGACATCCACTGTTGACTACACATTTGTTACAGAAGGTTTTTCAGAGGACATTAAGTAAGTGCAGGTCCAAAGTCTTGTCTCATCAGTTTATTATTAATAGCATTACTTTGTTTGTGTTTGAAGTCCAGTTCACACAAGGTCAGACAAAATGAAGGTGTCGGACTATGGAGCCATGTGGTTTTAATGAATCTAAGGAATCCAATCAAGGCATTGCATTCATCCCATTTCTATGGTTACACAGGGGATGCAGTAAACACGAACGCCTTTTTTCCCCCAACAGTCTCACTTCATCATGGCACAACCTGCCGTCTCCATTAGACGCGGTGGATGGAAACTAGGTCACGTTCTTCACAGGTAAGACAGATGCCTGCTCAAGCTTTTTAGCAAAGCCAGCGACCACTGTTGCCAGGACCACAGAGCCATGACGAGACGCATGCTGCTAACTTAATAGCAGGACTGTGTCAAACTGGACGCCAAATATCCTCTCATTTATGTGCTGCACTTTAAAGAGAACGCTCACCTGATGAAGACAGCTTGTTTTTATGAACTCCTAAGGTTAACTACGCTGCATAATTATCTGTCCCTAAAAAGTAGCAAGGCTCTGTGTGCCATTTTACCTCACTGGTCTTTATCCTTTATTACACAAGTGCAGTTAAAATGGAGAGAGTGAAATGAGGTAAAATATATGATAATTACAAGATAATTATAACACAATATGAAGGAGAAAAATAAGGACAAATTTGCCTGAATATAAAGGAAAAAATGATATACAGTACACATCAAAATGTGCTTCAGGATATGTGCCTAAACTCATTGACCCAGTTCGTATGATGCCCATACCAGCTGCATGCTTATAATTGTCATTTTGACATTTCATATACCCCTATAGGTATATCATGCTAGATTGAGTTAGATGCAGTGGCTCAAGAACATTTCATTTCATTACTGCTGACTATCTAATTTCAGATACTTCAAAGCATTCCCAGTGCTTGAAACACACGGTATATTCAAGTAATCTTGCCAGAAACATCTTACAAAGTTTTGGCTCACATGTACCCAATTCTTTGATTTAAAGTCACACTCCTGGCTTTGATTTACCTCAATCGAAAAGTCAGGTTAAATATATTTCAAACGTTACTTTGTATGAAGCTCTAAATCTGTCCTGTAATGTCTCCACCCAGTAATGCTATGCAGCTATAGCTGCCCTGGCTGGAAATGACAAAGACTTGGATTTCACATCCCATTACACCCTGTTAATCCCACAGCAAAAAGTCCATCTGCAGGAGATTGCAGCAGCAGGGAGCAATGTTAAAGTAAAGACTATTATAGCACACTCAAGGGCATCTATAGATAGGATGCTAGAGAAACGGTGCACATATCTCAGCATATGCACATGCATGTGTGATCTGGTGAGCTCCACACCCATATAATATCCAGCATGCAGCATGAACTCTTCCATATGTACTTTACCTCCAGGAACACGATATAGAGTTGAGTCAGCCTCTATTGCATGAAGTCACAGTTTAGTATAATGTAAACCTTCTGAAAACCTCTAATCAGGACCTTTGAAGTTAAATGTCAGCTTTTTTCCTGAATCAGGACATAGCTGATCCTTATAAAAAAAAAAAACATATCTAATTGGAAACAACTTATTTTAATAGGAAACAACTTCATCCAAATGACAGCACATGAGAATTATCCACAGAGCCGAGCTTTTCGTGCAAATCCATGCACAGTCAAAAGCAATATCAGCCAGTGTTTGCAAACTTCAGCAAACATCATTCCACACAAATTAATTTGATCTTTAATTGTTTAACTGAGATTTAAAAGCTTGAGCTCAGATAACTCAACAATTAAATGTTGTCCAATTAAACAAGGGATTGGCCCTTGAAAATAAATCGAAGGCTGAATATATTTCAACAAGGTCACCTTCTCTTTCAATACTGTGAGTGGGCCTGGTCTCAGAATAGTCTCACGCCACCATTCAAACAGCTCTCAAGATAATAAATCTTGTCTATCTCATCCAAGTTTATAGGGAAACGGTAGACTACAGCTGTGGGGCCTAAAACAGAGTCTTACGAGCATGAAGGGAGGAACAACTGGTAGCAGTAGCGCTGGAAGCTCCTTGGATAATTGCTGACCAAGCTCCCGACTTGGAAGACATAACCATGCTGGGATAAAAAAAAAAAAAATGTCATTCTCATAATGGAAACCTCCGAAGGACACGGAAGGAGACAGGGAAAGTATGTTGTGCAGGAGGAAGGAGGAGACTTTCCTTCTGTTCTGGGTTCTAACAGGGAGCCATGAGTTCCCTGACATGAGACAAAGTGTCCTGCAGACCTGTCTCTGCTTGTGTTCATTAGGCAATTGCATTTCCTTCCCTTGATCCGTGTTTATCATAAAGTGACCCTGGTCGTGTCATTGTTATTAAAGAATAGTCATGCGGGCAATGAACCAGACAACTGTCTCACATGGGAGGGTTTGTTTTGCACCATGGTAACAAGGTTTCTGTTTTGGACATCTTTTTTTTATCCCCTTCCTGTCATCATATGCTGTAGAGCACCAAGGCTGTACCATTGTGGTGGAAATAATTTGGTCAGAGAGATATAGGGGAGGTGGGAGAAAGAAAAAGAGAAGTTGGGCAGAGTGAGGTCAGTGTGAGAGACCAGAATTGGAACCACTAAGCTACTTTAAAGTGGAAAACAGCCACCTAAAGCCCATTAACAGAAACCCAGCATTTTACAGCACATCACCCCGGCACTCCAATTCTACTCCTCTCCAATTTTGCTGCTTTGAGAGCAGTTTCTCCTCTATGAGCTCTCTGTTTTTGTTATTGGTTTCCATTGGTTATAGCTCTTGAGGGGTCTCCAGACAGGAGCGAGTGATCTCAACATGTTCTCAGTGACGGATGTGGCATTTCGTGTAAGGAATGGAATACTTGACAGGAGGACTTCACAGTTTTACGGAGTAAGGACCAGTAATGAGGCTTAAGGTGGAAAACAAACAGTAGAGAGATCACGCCCATTGTGCAGGATGTGGATGTGGAGCTCCACCTTCTTGATACTGGATCTGTTGTGTTTATTTATAGTCACATTCATTTTGGATTTAAGTTTAGGGGAGGGTTTGTTGCTCCGCAGCCATCATCATAATAACAGTGCATCCAGGGTGGCATCCTTTTCTGCCGTGCCAAATATTAAGCCTGACCACGTAGCATGCAGAGGTGCAATTAAATAGGATATAATACCAGGAAAAAAGTTAGATATTGAGACCATCAGCATTATATAAATAATAACATGGAATGTGTATTAGCGAATGAAATTATACTATAATTATGATATTAAAATCACAAATGATATGAGTCATTTGAACCCAAACCCTTCTGCTGCTTTTGCTGCTGGCAGAATGTGTGTTTTCTTTTTCCTTTTCTTTTTGTTATTGAACTAGAATATCATGTAAAAATAATAAATAATTTCCCTAAAAAAAGGCTCTTATCCTGCTTAACCATAACTAAGAATGATGCCAATAAACATATCTACTGCAGAATTTAATGTTGGTTTTACTAGCTGGGTCGATTTTCTCATGTATACATTAATTCACACACAGGAAGATGATTGATCTTGTTATAAAAGCTGTTATATAAGTTTGTGCAAATCCATTGATAAATGTAAAATATGTAACTTTCCTGCATTAAAATGTTTAGAAACAAGTAGATCCATGCAATATATTTTGCTGAGGTGTGTACTGAGATTTATTTATAATCAAGGTTATGGTCCATTTCATCCTATCCTCTTTGCTAATGCAGCATTGTGGTTGTCTGCCAGAAGCTGTCATAAATTAGCTTTAATTGTGGCCAAATTGGCCACATCTTTATGATACACCTTTTAGATCTATGTGGATTAAAACTATATATTTTAACCAGATGCTTAAGGCTTAGGATTTAAGTCATTGTCTGGAAACCAAGCTGAACAAATGCTAGAAGCATCTCAGCTCACAGACCCTATGGGACATCCTGTATTCTTTAAAGAGAGACACAGATTTTTTTGTGAATGAAACAGCAAACTCAGTATTTTTTTCTGGTTTTAATCACCAGGTCTGTTTGTTTTGCAGAAGAAGAGGCCTCTGTGGATAATTTGGCTCCCAGTCAGAAAAAATCCTGAATGATGAACACCAGGAGAAGCAGGAGGCAAAAATTACTGCCATAGCACTGAAGACAACAATTTCCATGATCCTCTATTACTTCACGATGTGACCATAGTCTAGCCCAGTCTCCCTCCAAACTCCACTGTTACTGACGCTTTGTTCTGGTCCTTAGCATCTAATACTCATGCACAGGGCAACCACTTGGCTTTCCATTAACTCCACTGTAAACCTTTTTGCGTTGATATTTGAGACCCAGAGTAATGGACGTATTGCACAAAGCGGAATCACTTGCTGGGGACAATGACATAGCACTAGTTTCTAAAAAGTTGGGAAGAGAAAGTGTTCCTAACTCGCTGATTGATTTATTGGTTTGATTGAGAGACCACTAGAAACTGGGTAGAAATTGTATACCTGCAATTAAATTAAATATTTTACTAGCCTGTGTTTAAGGGGGCTAAATGAACAACTATCCAGCCCATAAAAACATTGTATATGACAACATAGTATATAAACAATATGTGCACATTCACTATCAGGCTCTGTTGATTTAGCCGATGACCCTCATGTTTCCCCTCATGCTTCCTTTCTTTCTTTTCACAAGCACTATGTCATGGCCTGTCTCTTTACTCAGACTACAGTTTGAGCATAAACCGCTAAATATGTTCAACAGCTACAGTACAGTGTTTTTTAAACCAAAATTCCACAGGGGAGATAGTATGTGGACAGCAGCCTCTTGTGGCCAAACATGGAAATGCAGAACATGTTTGGGAATGTGGGGAAAGGTTCTGACTACAGAGCAAACCACATAGCAATGCATATGTCATAGCAGTCTCAGTAAATAGCAGGTTTGTGGCACCAAAGAGCTATAGGGACAATTTGCTTGTGGTGGAGAAGAAATGTCAATGTACATGTACATTTTTTTCTTTTTGGGCTTTAACAATCCCAAGTGACCACTTTAGATGTTACAGTTAAGACATTTTGCAAAGTGATATGTATAAATTCAGTGCAAACCAAACTCCATACATTGAAAAGGGATTTTTCCATGTTACATTCAGCAGCATAAGATTTAGGCATTGCATACAGCAGCATTTGAGATAGTGTCCTTACTCTGAGAAAGGCTTTTATATTAAATGTCTAGATTTGTTATAGAATGAAGATTATGAAATCAGACTGACTTTGTGATTGCGTGTGTGAAAGAGAGACAGAGGCAGACATAGAGAGAACAAGCAAGTAATTAAGTAAAAAAACAAAACTAATTAAACTAAACAAGAACAGAGAGAATAGAAACTCTGAATAGTTTATGAATAATTTAATTGCAATGCATCTATCAGTGTTATTACCATGCACTATTCAATTGTTGTTGGCATTTAACTACTAAAAAGAGAGAAAGTAGAGGAAAGTTAATATCAGATACCCTTTGATTCTCCTCACAGATGCATGGCTCCTATTCTAAACCTTTCAGGCTGAAAGCCACAATGTTGAAGGGCCTGGACTAAATTAGCAGACTGTCAAAGACATGGAAAAAAAAAAAGGAGACGCTGATACTGATTCAAAACATGCTATTCCACAAGCAGCATGATCTCAAGGAACCGATAAATCCTCCTGATAGCTGAGGATGTGTTTCTGTCTCTGAAAAATGCGCCCTTACAGAACTGTTACATCATGTTCTGCTCAGACTGATGTCTAACCTCTAACAATGTGGGCAGCTGCATACAGAACACGCCAATGTATGTAGCATCGATTGCTGTGTGACTGTAGAGACTTTCATCTATAGATGTACATTACCAGCAGAGTATCCAATGCTCTTGTGAAAGTAAATGTGAAATTTAAAAATGATCACTTTAAGCATGACCATTTCAGGTGAGATGCATGTTTGTTATCTTAATTTGAAAACAGAATCACAAATGTGAAATAATTAGGAGGAATGTTGGAATTCCAAAACATGTATTTTATGAAAGAAGGAATGTTTATAAGAGGAGGCATGTTGTTGTTGATGCTCTGTTCTTAATACATGCTCCCTCTAGAGGGCGTCAGAGCCTACAAATCTGTGAAATATCTTTCAAGAGGCATGACATGAATCTCAAGTAGACTTTGAGCACTTATAAGCAGGTCTGATGTGGAAGAGATGATATGTCTTTTATCTCCTGCTGCCGAGCCACAAAAACCTGCATGGAGCAAGGTGAAAGGGAAAAAAAAACGATCCCTGTACTGCGGCACATTACTTTGTAGGATTTCACATGAAGTACATCCAATCGTTCCTACTTCCATCTGTTATGGAACATATTGATTTGCCATTGCAAGCAGCATAGGAATCAAGATGTCCACAGCGAGAATCTCAGTGGGAAAGGGATGTAAGGAGTAGGTGCCGGACCGGAACAGGGCACCGTAGCTAATCACTCTGATCTCATTTTATTATTTATATTCTCACAGCTGGTTGAGGGCTGGCTGTTTGATCAATTCTCCGCTCCCTTCTTTTATCAGCAACGAGCCACTGCCTCTACCCACTACGTTAAATTATTCAATTGGGCCTGCTTTGTTGTTAATAGCAGTGATCATTCTTGCTTAAACGGCATAATGTATGCGCTGACAGGCAACAGTGATACAAACCTGTCCCGGGGGACACAAATCTATCAGTGGCGAGAGTCTATCTGCCACATTAGAGATTCCAGGCACCAGTGGAGCATAGGCAAGTAAAATACACTCAACATCAAGGCCTGTGGAAAGGGCTCGTTCCACAAGGCCATAGCCGTAAAAGATCTGGCTTCCACAGTATAGATGACTTCCAAGGAAATAAAGCGGATATCAAATGGCCAGAGTGTTAAGCATCCGCTCAGGGATTTTAAAAGATAGAAAATCCTATCTTATATAGTGATTTTATGCTCAGAGAGACAAGCAAGATGTTGTTATTTATGCAGCACAGTTCAGAGAAATGAACAAAGATTAAAAGATAAGAGTAAAGGGATTATTCCTGATTTAGACACGCTGTGCCAAGAACACGAAAACTTCTACAAAACTCGACATTTCTTTAAATCAAGTTGCCCTATTTTTATATCTAATAAGATTGCACTAACTCAAACAGTCTATACTGCATGCTAATTTGTAGTGAGAGACTGAGTGTAAGCTTTTTCTGTAGTTTTCTTTTACTTGCAGTGGTTGCCTGGAGTTCTTTTCCATGTGGCTCGTTTGTTTACCCTTCCCCCACTGGGTCCTGTCAACACTGCCGTCCTCGTGAATAGGAAGAGGTCAAAATGCCAAGGGGTCATTCTTGTGTCCAGGATTCTGGCCTTTTGCTTCTCTTAAAACTACAACAACGTTATTACTGCTGCAGAGGAGCAAGTAATCTAAAAACTGAATTAAACTGCTATCAGCAAACCCTAAAGCAAAATGGAATTTAAGGTGCAATCAACTATTTTAAAAAGTGTGCTACAGAAGGGATGTTTAGATGATGTTTATTTCAGTATAAATCTATCTGTAAAAAATGATGATTACCATTACATGGTCCGTCAACCTGTGAGCCATCTTTTCCTGGAGTGTTGCGTTTTTATTCAATGGCCAGTA
>JAOWBC010000049.1:16406055-16418038 GCA_028566105.1 Hypoplectrus providencianus | reverse complement strand
ATCAAGCAGCATTTAAGACTTTGAAGCTTTAGATCTAAATCAAAGCACAAAGAAGAACAGTGGAACTACAGCTTCTAGACAACTGCCATATGTTTACAGTATGCCCCATAAGGCAAATAAATATTAATCCAGCACTGTGCAGTCATGATGACATGAATTTGGACTGTCATTTTAGCTATATGAAATATGGATTTTATTCATACCAATAGCTTTATGATATATAGAGGACAATGCCCCCCAAGTAAGTTCAGCTGAGTGGCTGTGTTCCAATAAATCACACTGATATGCATATCGCCATACATCTGTTCAAAAGAATGAGAATGAATTCCCTCCACTCTGTGTGTAAGCTCTTGCCATATGCTGAAAGAGCTAAATGTTTTTCATTAGCGGTTGCTTCAAGTAGTTTGAAACCTGGAGCGGGCGGGGAGGAATTGAGAAAGAAGACGCATGCAAACCGCAGCAACCCTCACACATGCACAAGATTCCTTCCAGTGTGATACGATGAGAGCAAGCACTTCATGCTGTTAGCCCATTAAACTTGAGGCTGCTAAATGTTTCACTGAAACTTTAGGAGGACATTTAACCACCATCTCTAATCCTAACTGACCATGTGACCCCCACAAGAGCGAGGGCAAAACCATATCACACGGTGCATTTCATCTGGAAAAAAAAAATACACCAAGGGTTTGAATGTCATGACTTTTCTAATAATGATCAGATGTTCTTAAGCTTTGCCTTTAGCCAATTTAAAGGCGAGCCTCACCACAAAGCACTAAGCAGGCTTGAGTCAATAAGCCAGTTAGCAGAAAGGAAAGTAAAAAGAATTCAATTCTTGACTTATTTAATAGGGGATTTGGCGTGGCAGGTCAGAGGGTGTAATCCAGGAGATTGGACACTGATTCTTTAATCGAGTGGCTCGACAGTACATCTCCTTCCTCCCCTCCCCGATTTCACTCTAAGAGGGTCTCCCTTGTGTAGCACTGAATTTCAATCGTCCACTCCTCTGCTTACTCAAGCCCCCCCCCTCCTCTTTAACTTGTGCTGCATGGAAACCAGATGGAGATTGGGAGTACAGTACATCAATAAACTAAGCATCCTGCTTTTCCTCCATGGCTGAGAGAGTAATGCAGCATTCATTAAAAAATATCTCATTCATTAGCAAATAGAAACCAACCCAGTCATTGCTAAAAACATTGAGCCTGCGTTCAAGGAAATTGGCAAAGGCATTCTAATGAAACCACGGTGACTGGTGGAAAAAGGGCAGCAGTTTGGTGGCTGTGTGCCATGCTCAGGTCCCAGCGGTGCAGTGGCGCTCTCATGCACCGCTCTCAAGAGCTTCAGTTTGATTCTGCAGAAGCTGCTTGTTTTTGAGGCTGGGGTATCTGTCTAGATAAAGCCATGAGGGTGACTGCTTTCGCTTAGAAAAAAAAAAAAACTGCATCATGCTAGAAACACTATAGCAGAAAATTAAACTGTGTAACCTTGCACATTCAACTCCAGCAACATCTGCCTGCTAAAAGAAGCCAAGACAGCTTTGTGTGCTGACTATAAAGTCCATTTTGTGCAATTTGTGCACTATTGCAAAGCATTACTTGAGATAAGTGCTGAGATAACTGCTGATGAGATTGTGCCTCTGTCACCAATAGTTAAAAGAAACGTCTTATCTCTCTCTGGAGTATTTATTGTACTGGTGCTTCCTCAACTGCAAGTCAACCGCAGCCAAATTGTAGCATTCTGAGCTGAGAGAAGCACATGCTGGGCTTCTTGAACAGATGGCTATATCCCAGTTCCTGGATTCAAGGCAGGTATTGACAGTTCGGTGTACTCGCTAGAATACTAAATCAAATCAGCATACCTCATTCCTATTATCTGATCCACATTGAGCATAGGAGCACACACGTGTCTAAAGAACACACATTCCTGCACAGATATGTTCATCATGAGACGATGAATTCATCCCTATGGATCTACCCCGCCCTGTCTCTGAATCCCGGAGCATGAGTAATTGTCAGGCCCTGTGAAATAATCGTAGCTTTCAACGCTAATGGAAGCCCTGCACATTCATTATTCAGTCCAGGAAACAGAGTGCTGCAAAGTGTCAGGGGACCTATGAGTTATTGCTCGGCGTGAACTAACCTAAGAGTACGAGGGAAGTGACAGGAGCCCACCGCACTTTCTCTCCCACTTTCTGTCCCCCATCCCTTTTACGTCTCCTTTGCATCCTTCTGTCCATCTGGACAGGGAGACAGGCAACACATGGAGAACCCGAGATTGTATCACAGCTGTGGCATGGTCAGACGGTTGGTGATGGGTGTACTGTGACGCTGCAGACAGAATGACAGACGGTGTAGGCTCTCGTGTCACTGCAACGCTTGACCACGGACAGCCATGAGTGGAGGAGAGAGGCTTTCCCTGTGTTACAGCCCTCCTGGGACTGCTGTGGGATTTACGAGGAAAGCAGAGGGAGGAATGCGGCAGGAGGAGGGGGCTCAGAGGTTCGCTGACCTGCAGATAACACATGGCAAGAAACAGATAGGTTTGATATGTGAACATGCCTGCACTTGTGCTCGAGGGGAAAGGGACACCGAGAGCCGGGCTGCTGCCGCGGACCGAGCCAATAAATACAGTCACTCCACACTCCTAAAAAGCAACACACTTCAGACAGAATTCCAGCAATGCACTTAAGCCTTCTTCATTTCCTATGTCTAGACCTTGGAAGTCTTTAAAGTGAAAGTTAAGGGAAGCAGCCAGACCTCGGGGAAGCCAGGTCTTTGCATCAGAGCTACAGAAAAAGCAGAGATTCAACATTACACTACAGTACACATTCACTTCAACTTAAGATACTTCAAAGAATCCTTTCTACATGCAGCTACTTGCATGTATTTAGTAAGCAAGTTTAGTATCCCTAAACATCTGCATTTCTGGGACATGGACATAGTGTACAATTAGCAAAGGCTAATTTGTTTTTCAAAGCTTTTAAAACCAGATCGAAAAAAAACCCACCTCCACATGGGCTCACTCTTTGGTCTACTGTGTTATAGAAACATGCTCAGCCATGCACCACTACACAATCCATTTCTTGAGATTCTAGGACTTGTAAAAGCTTCTCTATGAGTGCACAACCCAGGGATTTTTCATTCCCTCTGCACTGCTACTACTGTCAATCTGCATTGGAGAATCAAACACAGACTGGGAATCGAACAGATTCTTCAGATGATGGCAAAAAACAAAACATCCAACTTCAAAAGTGGAGGGCTCCGTTAGCAATATGACAACATCAGATGTTCACCTGACTGTCTTTGAGAAGTTACTTCCCGTCAGTTCCATGTATGTTATTATATATAAGATATATCAGTGTGGGTGGGCTTTTTTAGTTCACTTCACCTTCAGGCTATAATATTACATGAATGTCGTCATGAAGATAACAGCTTCAGAGCTCTAGGCATTAGAGCATACATTAGCAGACCTCTAGCTTACTGAGTGTAATTGAGTATTCTTGTCTGGGGCTGTCTTTTCGAGTTAGGCGATTTAGCATGCCAGCATGTTGCTGTAAAAATGACCCAATTAATTTGATTAGCAAAGTAAGGTTCAAGATACAGAGTGTGCAAACATGAGTCGAATGGTAAAGAGTTGGGAGGGGGATTCTAATGAGGAATAAGTTAATGAGGGTATCAAGGAGTTTGTGTGCAAGCATGCTACAATTGGTTTAACAAAAGCCTTGAACAAGCAGGAAACAAGCAGACGTTGACCTTAACGTGCCCCGGGTGTACAGAAATCATCAAATACTTAGGGGCAGAAATTGAAATAATAATGGTTTTGAGAATACAAAACAGGAGCATGATCTGTTTAACACAATATATATTTATATCAAGTATGTCATGAGCAGTTTTAATGCAGCTGAGGATAGTGAGATAAGGTTACAAGCTCTTTAAAAAGGAAGCGTGTAGCCTAGAGTATGATATCTTTTTAATAAATAGGCTTTCAATATCAATATAACATGAGCTATATAGAAGACATGCGGAAATGTCTTTGCACCTATAGCTTTAAATGACAGTGGAATTAATGTGCAGAAAAATACATTTAATGGCATGGATGGATTACTCAGTGGGCACACACACATGCCCTTCACTTACATATGCCTCTGAAAGAGACAAGTAACACACAGGATGAGACTCAAAATGACCAAAAAAGAATTCATAAAACATTTACAAATACACAAAAAGACTACAAAAAACACAAAGACTCAAAAGAACTGTGAACAGGGGCAAAACTGCTGTTATTACCAATATTAAATGACCATACAAGACTGAAAGTTGTGACATATGGTGTGATGGATGTCAGGTGAGTAACTGGGCCAGTCTGGAATGTAACATGATTGTGGTCACCTTTTCTGTATGTTTATGTTCATGGATTGAGTTATTCAAAAATAGGGGTGGAAAAGAACAATTTCAACAGTGCTCACCCAAAATGGACATGAACACCCTTAAAAAAGCCTTAAAGCTGAAAGTCAGCACTTTAACCCACCAGAATTTCAAATCCAATCTAAAGGGGTGCAGAGCCAAAACAATAAAAGAAAAGGTGCTGATGCTACTAAGTGCTTTCAGTGATCCAAAATGACCTCATTGTGACCATAAATTAGATATAGACTTCTAAAAAGATGGGTGAAGGTTTTGCACTGATTTGGGCAAACCTCCACTCCGTCCCCCTGCCTGCCTTTGCCTCATTGACACGGATATTACACTTGGTACACAGGCACGAAATATAATTTGTTTAAAATGGTGGCATTATTTCCAAAGTATTTCTGCCCTAGGTATCAATTATCATAATGGCTGCCTTTGCCAATACCACACAATCCTCTCAAATCTCGTACACACACACACATCACACACACACAAAACGCGGTGCGGTGCACTTGCTCCGCTCCTCTCTGAACCCTCCTTCCCACGATCCGCCCACCATCTCGGGACTGGAGTCACGTGTCTCACCGCCTAGTGTCTCTCTGCGAGTCGACACCACCACAAATCAAACTCACCCAGCGCCCGGTGGAGAGAGAAAGGAAGATGAGAGACAGAGGGGTGCACAAGGACAGAAAGCACCTTCGACGCCGGTGGGTAATAATGGAGAACGTCCAATAAGAGGATATCCGCGGCGGTGATCTGAAATGCTATGGTTCCCGCAGAGGAGGGATGTGACAAGGCATCTAAGAAGGACGGGAGATGAGATTCACACTGTTTCGGAGACCCTCTTTTTCCTGTGATCGCAAACAGTCCGTCTGTGAGCTGCGGGGCTTCGGAGCGTGTGCGGGACACGGGGCGCACAGCTCGCAGCAGGTCCAACATTTAGTCTTTTTGTCCTTAACCTGCCGGAGCTTTGCGGGTCTCTAGAGGGGAAGGATAGTCTTCACCATGAGGGCTGTTTCAGCAAACTTGTTCGCTCTTCTTTTCCTCTGCGCCCTTGCAAGTGTTTTCTACGTCTGGAGCGCGCTCGAGAACCGTTTGGAGCGACACAAACGTGGCTTCTCGGTTGCGGGCGGAGGATCTTTTCATCAAGGTCTCCCAGTGGACCTCTCCGCCAAAACTTTCCGGGCATTGCTCGCGGTACCAGCGGCACAAAGACCGCACTTGGGGGGCAGACTTGAGGCTCGCAATCTCACCGATCAAACTGCCTCTGCAGGAAACCGAGATTACCATGTGAATAGGGATAACAAGGGGTCAGCGCTGCGGGAGGGCCCGGTCAAGTTAGGCTCCCCGGTGGAGGATGGGATATTTTGGAGTGAATGGCTGGAAGATCTCCTGCCCGTGGGCTTTTCGGAGGAATATGCTCGTGCGTGGAGAGACAGAGCCAGGACATACCGGATAGTGAAGCTGGAGCCAGGATGCGGCAGGATATCTAATCAGCTCGCCACTTTTGCAGATGGGACCAAAGCGTGTGTGCGTTACGGGATAAACGCGGATCAGGTGCAAGGAGAAACTTTGACATATTACCTTGCCAGTTTGCTCGGCATCACAAATCTGCCTCCCCTCATACTGTCCCAGCTAAACAGTGACAGTGAACAATGGGCGGCTGTGCGGACACGGATAGGCGGCTTACAGTGGAGCGATAGAGCCGTGGTGTCTCTCACCGAATGGGTCTCCAACCTGACCGGGGTGGTCACACCTGCGCCGCTCCGGCAGGAGAGCAGCGGGCTGCATCCTGTGCTCGGGGAGCTTTGGAACAAGACAACGGCGGAGCTGCTGGAGCTAATGCAGTGGAGCGACCTGATCATATTCGACTACCTGACTGCAAACTTCGACAGACTCGTGAGCAATCTGTTCAGCCTGCAGTGGGATTCGCGCGTAATGGAGAGGGACACAAACAACCTCCTGCAAACACCCCGTGGTGACCTTGTGTTCATAGACAACGAGGCTGGACTCGTGCACGGCTTTCGGGTGTTGAACATGTGGGAGAAATATCACAGTACGGTGCTGAGCTCCGTGTGTGTGTTCAGGAAAAGGACCACGCAGCGCGTGGCAGAGCTGCACAGGCACAGAGACGCCAGGAAAAGGCTGCTGGAGCTCTACAGAGACAGCGAGCCTTTGTCTCTGGAATTAGGATTTCTCTCAGACGAGCACGCTGGTGTTCTCCAGGACAGGATAGACAGATTATACAAACACATTTTGCATTGCAAAGGGAAGTACAGCCAGCTGTGAACATTCAGCACGCACAGGTGATGGATTTATTGTCTGCACGGTATAATGTGCTCTGCAAACAAGATTGGCACACCTGTGCTAAACTGATGCGCATTACACAAAACTGTCTTGAATATCCAGCTGAACTACCTCTTGTGAATAGAATGTGTTGCCTACTTTATAAATAAGTACATTTGACACATGTTTATAAGCTCCCTGCTGAGATTTCCACTGTATGCCTCACACAGAGGAATTATAAAGGCCAGTCTATCCCTCTTCACCCCACAGATGCTCCCGAATAGGATTAAATGTAAAGAGTAGGCTGTATTTGTGACTAGGGTTTCATAGTGCAGCCCTTCATGTGTATTTGGATTCTTGCCTTGTGTTCAACAATCCTAATGATAAACTCCTAAGCCTTAACACAAGTTGACTCTTGAATACTGTATTTCTGTTGGCATCTGTCTCGCTTTTTATAGAAAATCCTTTGCACAGTACATTGTCATAGCAGCACCTGCACTCTTGTAATTGTGTTTGGATTGCATATTTAGCCTTAAAGTCACAGGTGTATCACACTCATTGCACATGTTGTAAGTACATTGTAAATATTGTCTACCAACCTGTTTTGGAAATTTGAAGCTCCACTAATTTAACATGCATTGTAACATTCCAAAAATCTCTTGTCCTTTTTGATAAATACACTGTAATTTAATTTAACTGTTGTCAGACTGTGTTTTGTATGCAGTTTGTACTTAACTCTCTTATTAGAGGGCATCAAATATTTACCTAGTCTCTCTCTGTACTTCCTGCTGCTGTACTTGCCCATTACAGTGCTCTCATTGTGCTGTAGAAGTATCTTGCACTGGCACACTGTTCCCCAGGAGCCATTCTGTCAGCCACAGGCACGCTACAACTAGAATCTCTAATCCCCTTTATAATCTCACCCAGAATGATAAAGTGAAGGAGACAACTGACATCCTTTGAAAGGGGCTTTACTGTTCTTTAACTATATCACAACTTCCTGCTTTTCAATACCAGACGACACATTACAGAATATCCATCACTCTTGTAATATTAAACGGTCAACGTGCGGCCAAGGCTGGCTGGCTTATTGGTTCAATCTGTTCAACTGCAAAGTAAGAAAACTCCCTTTGTGGGGGTATGTGCTGTTAACAGGCCAAGCCCACAATTAATGAGCGTGCCGCTCTCAGAGGAGAGCCTCCTTTACAGTTTTTTAAAGGTTGAATTTGTGACCGTGGAAGAGAAAAAGTACAGGTCAGTTGCAATATTTTGCCTCATGCAGCTTATGCTTTCTCTTCACATAACCACATCTTTCTTTAATTTGAACATTAGTTCCACTTTGGGCACAGCACAGTGTGTGATTTCTGGTTCCAGATTTAATAGCACATCAGAGGGAAAGTCAATGATCAAACTTTTGAAGCCCTAATTCTTTCCAGCCTCTCACTGTTCTGCACCTCATCTGGATTCTTTTACAACTTTTTTTTATGTAGGGCCAACTGCAGGCCTCACCACTACTGTTAGTATATCTCCATAGTGAGAGTGGGATGAGTCTGGCTCAAATAGTGTCTCGATTTGTACTCAGACTTCATTTCATGGCTTACAGCACGTGTGTCACTTTCTGTGATTTATGTTTCTTGCGGCTAGGTCACCGCATAAGTGGCAGGGAAGCAGCAGAGGTTTAAGCAGGTGTAACTGGAGGGTTTTTCCAGACTAGCTGCCTGCTGCAGCTCTAATAGGGACTTGGGGATCAATATGTGCACTGCCTGTTGTATAGGGGAAAGCAGGTCATGTTAATGTGCTGGGTTTAGAGTTAGTATGTGAACATGTGTGCATCAGAGGAGGGCGGGGGCTGCAGCTGGGCATCACGCTCTAAGCATGTCCGTTAATGCCGAGCGCTGCAAAGAGATTTACGACAGGCTGCAGACACCAAGGATTAAACACAATGCTAAACCAAGGTCTAAACCAGACTCACAACCCATCCCAATTTCTCTGCCTCCTTCTTCATTTCACCCACATCTGTCTTCACTGTTAACATCACTGTCAACTTCATTTGTTAGCTAAATGGAAGATGAAAGTTTCATTTTCCTAATTAGTTTTTTTTTGGGGGGGGCATTCCTTTGCACAAGAAAGCCATTTTTTAACCAGGGACCATGCCAGCTGTAATCACACTAATGGTGGATATCAAAGAGGCTGTTGAATCACCCTTTTAACTGTTCACATATGTTCCTCCCTCACTCTCTCCGCCTGGCTTATTTCAGATCACCACACATACTCCTTCAAGTCCCCCTCCCTGCCTGTTTCTTTCACCCGGAGGCAACAAAACCTTCATGCTCATAACTTTGTGACATGGTCTAATGAGTTCGGCTTGTCCTAGCTCGTGGCACGGGCGCAGTAGGTTATTATCCAGTACATGGCAGTTAGATATGCCCTTATACATGCCAGTGTTGTGTGGTTCCCTTCCAGATGTTCTTATTTTCTGTGTCAGTAGGCTGAATCACAGGCTCAGACAGTCATCCAAGCCAGGGGCCCACAGCAGGCCCGAACACAGACCCCAGGTACTCAAGCCGATCTTTTTCTTTGTACGCATTGCAAACATTCCAGAGGAGCTGAGGGAAGATCATCTCCATGGACACACAAACGCACACAGACACTTCTCAGGCAGGCGAGTAGAAGGAGTCCCAGCTGTGTACATAAACCATTGTCAAAGTTGGCAAAGATCCTGTTTCATCATTTTAAAAAAAGGCAATAAAATCAGGAATATTATTAGGCCATTAAAGAGAAAGTTACCCACACTGATACAATTTGACACTTTTGGAACCGCTTATTACTGAGGCTTTTTTTGTGGAGAATTAGATGAGAAGATTATTTCCCCCCCGCTTGGTTTTGCTACATTTGTTTTTTTGTTGTTGTTGTTGTTGTTGAAAGTGTAGAAATGAGTAACAGAAATTAGGGTGCTTGATTACACATTTTTGTTGCATATCCGTTTCTGATTGGTCAATTACAGCATTTTAGAATATGTGGTTTCAGAAGAGCAAACTGCTACTATCTATAACAGGCCGTTACTATGGTTGAAGTTCTGACTCTGGAGGACCACATTTAATGATAAATCAACAGATCAAAAGTCTGTAATGTAAAACATAAAAAATAAAACTAGCATTCCATTACTCCAGCAGATAACACCATGAAAGATTTTCTAAGTAATTTAAATACATTTTGGGAGTACAAACAGCACAAATGAAGCAGGGTAGAAAAGATATAAGGAGCTGGACCACAGAGAAATCAAGAAAATTGTAGAAAACAAAAATACTAAATGAAACACTGTCTAAGCTGTTGCAGTGTTTATACGGATTAATTCAAAATGTAATGACAACAGACTTTGCTAGTCAGTTTTATGGGGTAGAAAATCTCAATCGGGGTGATTCAAGACCCTTCTAAACCTTGTCAGGACTCTTTCTTCAATATTTAACCACTTGCTGTATGTTATCACTCCCAGGCTAGCTTTATCCCCCTAGGCTAGGCCAACAGACTGCAGGCTGCAGCGTTGTGTTGATGAGAGTGGCATGGGAGTGGTGTCAGTGTTTTCATGTGATTTATCAAGAGAGCAAGTAAGCATATTTCCAAAAATGTTGCACCATTCCACGAACACTGAAATCATTAACTCAAACCCGAGTATCAAAATGTCATCATCATCATCAAATACAGAACAGCTGCAGAATTATATCAAACTCATCTGCATTATTTCATGTATAAAAGACTGAAAGTAAACCAAAAAAAAAAAGTAAAATCGGGTGTTTTGCCAAACACCAGGCGACTAACTGACTTAAACTGCCCCTTTCCCTGTGGGCCTGCCATGTGTGAGTGGACGGACATAACTAGCATTCTTTCATGGCTACACAGTGCAGGGAACTTCCTGCGCATGACTGAATGATTTCATTATGAAACACAGCACATACTAGGGGGAGAGTCAGTTAGTCACAGCTGAGTGGATCCGGGCCATGAAGGGTAAACTGGGGGGTCGGGGTAACGACTGGAGGGGCTTTGGCTGTGCAAGGGGCTGGACAGCCGGGCTGTGGTGTGCCTGGAGAGCTGGCACAAAGCCTGGCTTTGTCCAAACCAGGGGTGAAAGCATAAGGTCAGGACCTCTGGGCATTCTTTCTCAAGACAAAGTAGAAGGTAATGAGCGATAGAGACAAGCGAGAAAAGGCCTACACATAGCTGGGCTTAAAAGAGAGAAAATGTGTTAAGTGTAGTGACCTCTTCTGTTTTTAGCACAGCATGTCCATGTCCAAATTCATTTAAGTCAAATCTATGATGTCGATGTTAAAAGTGGCTTGTTTTCCCAGTTCGAGACTTTCTACCTGTGTGAGTGTTGGATTGCAGTACATCTGTAGTCCCATTTCATCACATGCTGCAAGTTTAACAAGTGTGAGCACCTGGAAACACCACAAGGGACACTCAGCTTTGTTAATCTCTGCCATATGGACTTACTTTTAAAGTCAGCTGTGAAAGCACACAAGTGTTTAATATATGGGAGAGAATAAAAAAACAAAAGCTGAGAAAAAAAAGAATGTGAAGCGTTGGGTTATGTGTGCGTGTGGGACACTGTAAAACTCTGTGACAGATTTCTATTTTCTTGAACAAGAGATTTCCCTAAACTCTGATGGCCAATCTCTCCAGCCAATAAACTTGCGCCCTTGGGTGGGGAATTGTTTTTTGCAGGGCTCAGTCACAGTAAATCATGCACAAGGGAGCATACATCTGTCCAGCTGTCGTCTCAGGGCTGCTAGCAGATTATGAAAAAGATTACATCCTTCTTGCGTTTTCCATCACAAAACTCTGTTACTTTTATCGCAATGTTTATTTTCTCGCTCTTTCATGACGATGAGTGAGTCACATCTTTGATGTAGTTCTTGTTGACAGAAATACATCAGATAACACAGATGTATAACATTATTTATAGATTCTTCATCGTCATTCTATGTTATTATTAGATTTTGGAGCAATAACATAGCCTACACTAGGGTATGTATACAAATAGACATCGAGATCTGAATATAATCCTTTAAACTGTTTTGAAACAAGAACTGTTTAACCTCAATTTAGATTCCCTCTATTTTGCCTTAATGCGATTTGCTTCATGCCAGTCATAGCATACATAAAAATAAATCCTGATTAATTTCACCACTTAATTCCATCCTATTTGTTATGCCTTGTCCCTCAAGCTCTGTCTCCAAATGCCAGACTATAGCGTGCAGTAAGTCATAAACCTCATTTGATTTCATGAAAAACGTTTGTAG
>JAOWBC010000049.1:16375477-16398310 GCA_028566105.1 Hypoplectrus providencianus | reverse complement strand
GTGTGTGTGTGTGTGTGTGTGTGTGTGTTTGTGTGTGTGTGTGCGTTTTGAGTGTTGTGCTGGCCCTGAAGTGACATAGTGAGGGTATAAATAGAGCAGGCCCACAGATCACTGTGCCAGACAGAATGTGGCATCTGCTGTGCTGGGAGTGCAATGTGTTTGAGAGCCTCTAAACTCCTCTCCATTCCTCTTCCCTCCCCTCCCAGTCTCTCATCTTCCTCCCTTCACTGTAGTCCTGTATGTTCACCCCCCCCCCCCCCCCTCCCCTCTCTTTACCTTTATCATCTTTATCTTTCCCCCTCCTACAATTCCATTTCCTCTTTCTTCCTTCATCCTCTCCCTCCTTCTGCCTCATTTTCCCTTTTCCCTCCCCCTTCTCGCACACTACCTACCACACATCTGCTGCCATGTGTTGAGTGTTGTGGAGCAGTCCCACTTTCAATTTAGGCTATAAGATCCTATTTCTAAACACACAGGGGGAACCGGAGAAGAGGGACAGAGAGAGATAAAAACAAAGGAAGTATGAAAAAAGGCAGATAAATGGCCCTGCAGTGGTTAACATCAAAGCTGTGACTTCATATTTAGCATGGTTTACAAATTCCTTTCCCGCGATGCTACACATGTTCCATGTAAAAACAATTTAATCCCATGGGATTACGTTTGCGAGGCAATCTTGAGTGGGACGGGCCACTCTGTAAGCACAGAAGATAAAAGCAAAGTCATTGTGATTCTCTGCAGGTTATTTCCCAGCCAGAGCCGATTATCAATCCTACTGATTTAGCGATTCATTTTCCTGCTCTCAGTAAAGCCATTACAAAGTGACGGTAACCCCTCTGCCCCCTCTGTGTCACATAATGCAGCGTACTGTAAAATATTATTCAGGAATGTGTATCACAACATGATTCACGTATACTATCTATTCACATTCCCCCTACACCTACACATGCTGCTCAACAATTCAATTAAGAATGATTTCCTTCTAGCGTCACCGTACTTCCTGTATCTATTCATCTATCCATTTTAGTTTTTTTCAATTTATTTCCCAGAAGCACATCACTTAATCTCATAATCTGCTTTTGCTGTGACTAGCGTTGGATTCCCTTAAAGACAGGGGGCAAACAGGCCGCACATAACACATGCACGCAAAAACACACAAAGTCCGAGTGTTAGCCAAATTAATAAGCAGCTTAGCTGTCATTAGAGTTTAATTTTTAAAAGGATTCCTGCATTCTTTACCCTCTCCTTTTTTTCTTTTCATCTTTCATCATTTCCCTCAGCAGCCTTCACACTCTGTGGCAGGTAGTCTTCTGCATTTGTTTGCTGACTCTGTGCTATGTCCACCCTCTGGCAGTCCAATAATTGTTTTAAGAGTTGGTATTGGACACTTGCAGTTGTGGGCTTGCAGAAAGGGTTTTAGGGAGGGGGAGCTGCCATCAGGATGATGGGGAACTGTCCAACTGTCAGTCAGTGAACAGCTACAGGTCATCTTTTCATCCCTTTGTTTGCTTGCAGGCAGTGTTCTCGCCTGTGAAGACGAAATTCAATCTCCATCCTTTCACTCGCTGTTTTTCTCTACCCTCCAGATTACCCCACCCTTTTGACAAAACTATTGTCTGCTTCTATCGTCCCTATCACCTACTCTTTCCTTGTTCTCTCTCTTCTCTGTCTTCTTCTTTCTCACGACTCCGTCAGTCACATTGGCAACACATACACAAAAGGCTCTCCTTCATTTTGTTGGCCTCGGGCGTAGTTGTTTTAGTGAACATTGTGTGAATCTCTTGCGCCTTTAAATCCGCAATTACCTTCGCAATTGTGCTGAATACAGCCTGTCTCCCTCATCTTCCTCCCCAACTCCACTCTGTTTAGGGAAGGAATAAGGCTTACGTTGCCTCCTTTTGACTGACTGGTGCAGCGTCACCTTGAGATCAATGCTTAAGTCGAATCTGACGGCACAAATTAAATGACTTAGAGGTCAGCTTCAACATGAGATGATAATGAGGGGTTTGTGATGTGAAAGGCCTTTGCTTTAAAGACTGGTCGTCAGGTTTCTGTGGGAAATGTGTTTCCTATTCCTTTTCCAAACAAGAAGCGTGTGGAAACCCTTAAATCATCATCAGCCGACTCAAAATTGTGAAAGCGTGATTGGTTTGGCAGCCAAACAGAACATTTCTTGCCAAGTTGGAACAATTTTTCACTATTCAGAGGTGTCTGTTTGTTTTGTTTTTTTCACATGCTATCCAGTCTCTCTGAACACACTTACCTTAGAGCTGTTTCTCTTTCACTGTGTTGTAAGCCGAGTCCCAGATAATCAAGAGTGAGACCCAAAGGATGTTGCACTGAGATTGGGAAGGTTGGAGGACTTTTGGCACGGGCATTCATCCTGAGAATTTTCCAGGGCCACATTATTGCCAGGATGCCATACGTCAGGGGCACAGAGGAGCATTGTGACCCGGCGCCCACGTTTGGGGGCCTGCTGAGAGGGACCACAGAGGAAAACACTGAATGTCATTGTTATTTAGCTCCAATCATCTGCTTTGTGTCCTCCGCTATGATGTCATGGCAGACATTGGTCCAGCTGTGGCTAAGCATGAATGTCTGCTGAAAGAGGCAGTTAATCTCAGCATTGTGTGAACTGAAGTATACTTGAATGTAAGCTATAAGTGATGTTCATTTCACTTTGCAGCTACATTAGAATTTATATAACCTCTCCTTCATTTTCAAAGCTCTGAATACTAAACATATTGTTTAAGTGGGGTTGATGTCCTCTCAGTGGCAAGTACACACTTGTTTGCCTGTGATGAGGCACTGATGTAACTGAGCATGTCATGAGTAAAGCCAAGACATTACAACCTTAGACAAAACTTTCATGGTGTATCACTTTTTCCTCCTCTGTGACAAGAATCAAGCTATAATTGAAAGAACTTGACTAGCCTTGGGCTGGGCTACTTTATGAAACAGAAAATATTCTGTTAAAGGGAAAGCTCACACCAAAAGTTAAATATTAATTTTCTTACCTGTAGTGCAGCTTCTTTTTAACTAAAGCTTAGAGTGCTTTGTGCCAATAAAGTAAAGTTTCTTTAAGTGTAAACCTCTTTTATATATTTATTTTGGTATTTTAGTTGGGCAGGCTTGCAATGCACTGTGCAGTAAAAACAGTGACATTGGCAATCCAGAAGTGTACCACATCTTTGGTGTCAAGCTTCACATTGTTCTGCATAGTCTGCCTGTTTACCCTATAAGCACCTGTGCTCTTGACTATTTTGATGACAGTGTATGTCATATATGGTTGTTAAGGGCAAGACACTATTTTTTTCATCCTGTTTGGATCATGCCATTAATTGCACATAAAAGTACACAGTGCTCCAACAAACACTACGACTATATATATGTTTTGTTTGGTGACACCATAAGGTTGGGGGCATTGCCTCTTCCCTATGCACAAAAAAACTGATCAAATATGATAAGCAATTACATTTCAGTCCATAAACATCAATTCACCCTCAAAAAAGAGACATTACCTGACTGCGGCAGATTTTTTATCCTTCAACTTATTTATATCTGGACTGCTGTCCTGTATATTCACACTTGTGGCTCTGACAAGAACACTTTCCTATTACATGCAGCTCTGTTCTCACAGTCCATTACCAAAATCTGTCTTTTGGGCATAAATCCAACAGTGAGTTCAAGGTTGGCCACTTCAAAAGATAAAAGCTACATCCTATTCACAGATCACCTTTCCAAGCTTGCAGATTGAGTTTACTTTCACATCTTCAGCCAACAGTGCTATCCTATATCTGTTCTCAGGGACACATTTCCACAATTCATTGAGTTAATGTTAGAATAAATTACAACATGAATACTCCCTAAAAACTACAACAATATGAAAAACAATGTATGCCCAGCAGACATACCTCAGAGCATTATAAAATAATTCTACCCCCTCCATCTCCCAAACGTTGTTCAAACTAAGCTATATTTTCAAAACAAATTTTAAAAAGTAATCCGTCTACGGACTGAAATTCTCTCCCAAGTGTAACCAATGAATGAAAGGACCACTGATGTATGATACATTTCAATTTGCTTCAGGAATACAACCCTAAGCTTAATTGCTTCCACACACTGAACTGTGCAGGGAGAATTCAAAGTCATCATATTAGCCGTGCTGGATGTTTGATTCCGAACAACGTTATTACCAACGTCCCCTGACACACTCTTTCTGCAGCTCTGAGCAAAAGTGGTCTGTGAACCCTGCAGGAAACTGCTGGTTGCACATCGCTGCCCTACGACTAGTGGTGTAAGACAGTTACCGTGGTTACAGAGTGTGTGTAAGAGGCTGATAAGAGCCGTGTATGGATCAAACAGGGGTACGCAGGGGTGGGGTGCATTGAAGGAATATATGCCAAGGCAGCGATGGTGATTCACTTCATGTTCATGTGCTTTGTGTGTTCACTCCCACTTCATGTTTTTCTGTGCATCTGATATCACGCATCAGTGTCTAAGGAAAGCCTTAAGCTGAGAGTTTCAGCTCAATTAAAAATACTCAAGTTCACAGAAGAGACATTGTTAATCACTAGATATAGTCTATGAAAGTGAAGTAAAAAAAGTGAAATGTAGCCTGCTTACTTGTCTGCAAAATCATTTCCTCTGAGATTTTCATCAAGCTGCTGTAATAATAGAAAAAAAATGTAAATCGTTGCTTATCGGCCTTTCTGTTTTAAAAAAAAAAAAATCACCACTGATACATTTGAGGGCACATTTAGCATTGTTTTCCTGCTAATATACAAACATTAAAAGAGTCACAATTCAATGGCTTGGTTCAGATAACCCACAGATTTCTCATTCTGTCCATTTGCTTCTCTTAATTTAGTCTGGGGTAGAACCTGGGCTTACAAAAACAGATGTGATTCAGTACTCTCTGGGGATTATTGATTAAATGACTTATTGATGGAAGGCTACAGCCCCAAAGCTTGATATTGATTCTGCGTTTCTAGGGAATAGAGGAGACAGCCATAAAGAGATTTTGTAACTCATAATAGCTGTGTGGAGGTTAAGAGGAGATTGTGAATAATGTGGTACCATAATCTGTGAAGGGCTACATTGCTCATGATGTCAGAGTTTTGGGTAATGCCTGCACCAACACAAGCATTCACTTTTTTTAGTCTAATGAGAGAAAATTACTCTATGAATACCCAAACAATGGACCTAAATTCCTATCTTTTGCCTCTTGGAGAAGCAACGGCCAACACAATATCTTTATAAATTAAAATACATATATAATAATTATTTTTAAAAAAAAGCTGTCATCCTCCCAAAGTTACAAATTTCAACTATGCAAAAAGGGTAAAACCCACACTTTTCCAAATCTAAACTCAAATTCACCCCATCAATACTGTGAGACGTGGTATTCTTTTCAGTCTCTCTAGCTAGCAAACTTAAAGATTTCTGTTTTCATGAGGGAGCACTGAAAATATGTTTTTCTCCTACTTTATGAGAGAGACAAGGAGGCGAGACAGAGAGAGATTAGTGTTGATATGCCTTTGGCAGGAGACAGTAATGAGTTGGTGCTTTACATGATACATATGATAATGTGTTCTGGGCGTACTCATGATGGAGTGTCCATTTGAAAAGATGGGAAAAGAGAGGCTGCAGTATAGCGGTTTAAAAATGGATGACCTCAGTTCTGAGAGAGACACTACAAGTTTTAGGTTACAAAAATCTACTTTTGAACTCTGATCAGGTCCTCCAAAGAATAAACCAGTACACAGTTTGTGTTCAGAAAACCAAGTCATTGATTTCTAGCCATGATATAAGCACATACATGTGGCTGTGAGATAAATATGTGATGCATCAAATAAAATAAAATGTTAAATTTATGACAGCTATGGTCATTTAATCAGCCAAGTTACTCTGGGACACATGCTGGGATAGATTCAAGCCCTATAACCCTGTGAGGAATTAGCTAGATGTCAAAAGGGAGGTAACTGAAGAAACAACAGAATGAATTTTGACTTAATAATAAAATATAGACTGTAAAAAGCAGTGGATGTAGCCAATGTGATGTCAGTACTGGATCAGCTACACAGCCAGCTTTGTGCTTTGAGTGCATATTCTTGGGAGAATATTTTCAGATTGAATGTCTAGGATGACAACTTTTTTTTCGAAAATGCTGCTCTGTATCTGTCCTTCATATGCGCTCTCCTTGAACAAATTTTGCTTTTGCTTCTTCCCTTACCTGTATCTCACCGCTCACTGGCTCTGATCAGACTTGACAGCTGTCCTTCCCCCTCCTTGCCCTGCAAACACACACATACACACATAAAGAGAACAAAAATTACTGAAGCACCTATTCCACAAAGCAGGATTATTGCCCCTATCCGTGTTTCATATCATCTTCGAAAGAGTTAAAGGTGTTATTCAGCAAACTTTAGTTATTCTGCTGTACGAGACAGGCTTCAGGAATCCACAAACAACATTGCAAAACAGCATATTGATTCTGTTTTATGTTGCACAGCTATGACAGGTTGGGAGAGTTGTGGAAATGTCAAGAGCATCCAGAGGAAATGAATTGGGAGAGAGAATAAAATATCAACACATAAGGGGGAGAGAGAAGTGCTCATCTGACCGACGGGTGCTGTTGCACTGACAGACATTTCATCTTAAGACCAACAACTGACCTCATGCCAATAAAACAATGTTAAAACCGAAGCATTAGGTAAGTGTTTTCTGTCTGCTCAGCATGCCTGCCAAACCTTCCCCCTTCACTCTTGGCTGCCATTTCTGAGAGCTTGATGTTCTCTGCTTTGCCAACTTCCATGTGCAGGCTTTTCTGAGCTGTAGAAACACAATTTAGGTAAACAATTTAGCTCCTATTGTGTATCCCATTTTGTTCCACAACAATCTGCGGATACAGAAAGAACAAATCAAAGTTCCCATCAGTAGCCACATATTGTATTTATATTGAGTGCTTATTCAAATGAATTGCAAGTCAATGAGCCTTTTAATTGTTTTCAGTTTTATGCAGAGTGCAAGATGATGCTGTCTCTTATTGCTGAGCAGAGTTTAGTACAGTGATAGACTTTTAAAATAAGTCAGATGGACATTTAACTCCACACTGACAATTTTTTGTGCTTCAATTTTGCTCTTAGCTCCAGCTACAACTGCAGTAGGAATAACATATTTGCTACAATTAAATGACCCTTGGACTGGATGAGGTCTAGTATGGCTTAAGTAGGTCTTTTGTCAAGGAAAATCTGATTTTGCAAAATATGTTTCCATTGAGTCCTCCTTCCTGACTCATTCTTTTCCTGTGGCAACCTTTCTATAAGAACAAATCCTCATCTTCAAAACGGCTCAAAACTTTGGCAAACGCAGCATCATCATCCATATCAAGTGGATGCTGGAGGCTTACTTGGAACGTGGTTTATGGTTATTTATGGTTTGCCATTCAAATCGCAGTAACAGTCAACAATTATATGCCAAATTCTGTTTGTCTGAAGCCAAGCTCAATAGCCTCTTTAGATCTCTCAACAGAGAACAGCTTGTTTTTCCTCATCTCTCTTTCCCTCTCTCCAGACCTCTAATCCTGCTCCATTGTCTCTCAGTGCTGGTTTATGGAGGGTAAGGACGTGTACAGAAGGGGAAAGCAGACATCATAATTAGAAACTCCCCATTAACCATGGGTGTTAAAATTCACAATGTATTTACTCTTCCAGCTGAACCTTTTCCTGCATTCAAAAAGTCTTCGTTTGGCATTGTGGCTGTCATACACTCTGCTGTAGTTTTCTATGAATGCACTTCTTTTAACACAATTACAACCACAGGAAGGCAAATTTTAAATCACAACCCAGGTATTTCAGGTCTTTAAGCACTGCTCATAATCTCTATATAATGTTGTTGTAGAAAACTCTTTCCTACAGAGGTATTTCATGATATTTCATTGGTTTATACACACACGTTCAGTCTATTACTATATACATAATAACGGAAATTATTTAAAAACCCATTATGCAACACAAAAAAAATCCACTTTGACTTTTAACTGAACCATCAAGAAAACCTGGAATATTACTTCCCACTGACATGTTTTAGTCACAAGTCCAAAATATCTACAATAACTTTCAATTTGGATATGTTTATTCTTTTTTATTTAAAACCTTTATTTTCCTATTTTCTGTCTCCCCTTTTGTGCTATGGTATTTCAGGTTTATTCTGACTGTATTCAGAAGGGGGGGGGGACAACAACAACAATGGCTGAGATTTCTGCATTGAAACCATCTAAGTTTGTGACAGTGACAAGCACTCAAAGAAATATACATATATATGTATATATATATATATATATATATGTGTGTGTGTGTGTGTGTATATATATATATTTACCTAAATGTGGCAAACCTGAGTATCAGGCATTTCCCAATTAGTTGTCATTGATTAAAACAGTTATAGCATTTTTATCTAAAAATGTCACGTAAAAACTGCACCTTAACGTCTTTTGGATAGTGTCATTAGTTTTGAAATGTGAGTGTTAGCTTGGCAAAATTAGAAATGAATCTTTACTTCAGTTAGCTAACCTGACAGACCGGTGCCTTTATTAGCTAAATTAATTAGCTTGAGCTATGTAATTAACACGGCTGGGGGTAAAGTTAAACAAACACAGCGTTATGAATAGCGCTAATTATAATATCACCAAAGCTCTAAATGAGTAATGCTTGGTCACGAAGCATATACTTGTTTTATAATAACGTTGGTACTGTGAGAATGTTTCCTCTACCTGCCACCGGTGAGGCGTTTCGCTGTGTTTGTAGTGCCTGTCAGACGGGTTTTCTCTCTCCAGCCTCTGTGTGTCTCTGCAGTTCTTAAACACACAGGAGACTACAAGCAGGAAGTAGAAAAAAAAGCAGACAGCAGCTCATGAAAATAAGGAAGTAAACGCTATCGGATCGAAGCTCGAGCCCCCTTTTTTCTGCTGTGAAGTGAAAGTACATCATTCGACAGCTCAGTAATAGAATTCAATACACAACGTCTGTGCTAAGGAAGTTAGCCGTCAAGCTAATTCCTCCACTGACTCCACATTATCTCAAAACAAGCCCTAGACAGAAAGAAAGAGGGGGGAGGAAGACACAGACGAGTAAGTACATTGCAGTGATGTGCAAACTGGTAAGCCCACAGGATGAGGGGAAAATGTTGTGTGTCTGTGTGAGGAATCACTATGAGTGTGTGAGTCAGAGACAGAGAAATAGCTGAGAGCGGTGGCGAAAGAGGGGGAGTTTTTTTTTTTTCTTTGCGTTACAGCACTTTTCTACCGGTTGTTTGTGTCAGCAGTGGGGAAAGAGTACACAGACGTAGCTCAGGAGAGGAAGGCTCCGAGGAGAAAGAGAAAGTAAGGTGAAAAAAATCTCCCTCTGTGTGTGTGTGAGCGAACAAGGGATACACAGAGGTCTCTCAGCTTCACTCCTGCAGAGTGAAGTGAAGGGAGGTTGAGAGGGCATAGAGACAACAAAACATGAAAAGGTCAGGGTCTGATGACATACAAAGAGAGGTGTGATAAGAGTGTGGGTGCTTCGTCATGCTGAGGGTACAGCTGTACTCAGCATTTTCTGTGTGTGAGTTGGTAAACAAAGTGAATGTGTTTGCACACAAAGAGTTCAGTGACTGCAGATGGGGTCCTGGTGTTTGTTGTCCTTGTAAAATAATGTGTTTTTTTTAATAACTTGTATGGTAGTTTTGCTCTGGATGCTGTTTCTTTTGGACTGGTCTGCCTCCATACATATATGTTGTGGGAATATTATATCAGATGGGATTAGTCCTAAGGATCTTGAACTCTCCCCGAGGCAAATATGAGAGCTGTTCACAGAAGGTCACAGCTATTAATAACCTGTCCTCTACTTTGTGTGTCTCCTATAAGACTTACTCCTCTTATCCCCAGAAATATTATCAGCCACCATGGACCACAAAGGGGAACCCCAGGAAGGAGCTATGGGGCTGAAACACGAGGAGCTGCCACAGATGGACGGGTCATGTGATGCATGCGAGCCTGACGAGGCCCAGCCAGCCACACAAGTATGCTACACCTGCAGCTTTGCCTTTTGCGCTGCCCATGCTGACAGACATGCCAGCAGCACACATCATCCCATAATGCCGTACAATCACGAGGCGACACAAGCTAACAGGATTGGCATCAGGAGAGATTTCATAGCTGGAGATGGAGCTGAGGACGAGGCTGGTGCAGAGAGGGCAGCAGGGATGGACGCGGATCAGAGGATGGCACTTTTCGGAGTGGCAATGGCTAACAACAACGGTGATGCTGGTGAAAGAGAAGGAGCCCAGAATCGTTTGCTACTGGAGGCTGGGCTGGGTGACGGAGTTGAGGGCGCAGAAGCAGCGCAGGGGGTCATGGCTGCTGGAGATGCTGGCAAGAGGGACACAGTGACAGTAGAGAGACTGCGCTGCAAGGAGCATGGACAAGAAGGCTCCCTCTACTGTAAACCAGATGAGAAGATAATCTGTGTGGTGTGTGCAGTGCAGGGTGAGCACCGTGAGCATGAGATCATCACCCTGCATGAGGCTTACATGTGGCAGAAGGTGAGATGGTGACACACTCACAACTAGACAAGTTCATACACAATCAAATATGCTTATATACAGCATTAGAAATGTTAGTATATTAAACTAAAATGTGCATCATAGCTCATAAAAGTCTACAACCCGGTTCCTGACATCTACATTATTGCCAACTTCGAGTCTAGATCGGGGTTTCCCTCACTAGAATAAGTTCGGATTCCAAATGTCCTCATTTTGTCCCAGTATTTTTCCAGTGTCCAGCCTCTCATTTGCACTAGGGCTCTCTTCATTCTGAAAAATCATATTAATAAATGGTCATTATGACCATTTATTAATATGTATTTATGACCAAATACAAAATAAATAAAGAATAAAGTAAAGAGTGGACGTTGTGATGCCAGTCATCTTTTTTGGCATTATGTGGTCTGTAAACAAAGGTTTTCTTATCTGCTTATATTGGAAAATATATATGCCAATACAGATATATTCTGTTGTGTGGGTGATTGGTCAGTATGGGTCAGGCTTTAGGTAATACAGCACTCTGTGCTGCCCTCTATTGTACTTAATCGTAACATTTGCCGCTCTGTATGAATAATATAATTCATTCAGGGCGTCGTCTATCTCGTTTGAATTTTATATTCAGTATTAAGTAATATGTCAATAGCTGTAGGCCCCATAGTCTGAGAGTCAACGCACAGGGCCCTGTGAGAGCTCTGTGTAATATTTTATACGTAACAATGTGTCACGATCACCCACATGCCATGATTAATAATTCAATTACACAGCTATATAAGTAATTCCTATGAAAACTGAAATGGAAATTAAACATCATGAATAAATACCAATGTCCGTTTGGCTTTGTGCCAATTAGAGCTTCACCCTTCCTCCATTTCCCAGATGGCTTTTTTACTTCAGGCGTATTTAATAGGTCCAGGGAGTCAAGGCTCGTTCAATGCGGAATGGCTGCTGGTCCAGTAAGCTGGGCAAATGCTGTGCTGGATGTTGAGAAGTACTCTATCACCACTATGGGCTCAGTTCTGCAGAGCATAGTGTTTGTGATGATTACAGGGCCGTTTAGAGTGTGACGTTATCAGCACACTCAACACATTCGGACTGTGTTATTGCACAGAGGACCAATTAACACATTGTGTGATAGTATCAGAAAGCAGGACTTAGTTTTGGATTAATATTTTGAACAGTCAAGGGTTTTGTTTGTGAACACTAAAATACACCGAGTTACAAAGCCGGTGCATTTAGGCACGGCAGTAACGACCCACTTGGTGCTCCGGCTGTAATTTACATAGCGTGAGGTTTGTCCTCTGCCTCGTGGCTGCTGAAAAACAAAAAGTAGAGCAGCTCACTTAACTGGATTACTCTTACATCATGGCCACATATGGATTGATGGGAGACAAAAGGGGTCACACACACACCGCCTAAGGCCACATTATTTACTCTAAACCTACTCTAGCTTTTATCCTGTTTACCGTATCAGTGTATTCATGTGAGAGTGTGCTTTATCTCTGGGAGTACTGATATGATTTCCCATTACTATATCTTGAATTGAGTGTGTAACCTGGCAAACTTTATGTGAAAAATTGCAGTCTGTAATTGACAGGTGGTCTTTCAATCATCAACAATAAGATATGTGAAAAAAAAATATTAGAATTGTCAACGGGCTCAGTTTTTCTTTGTGTCAAGTTAAAATAAGTTAATTTCTTGTGAGAGATTAATAGTGAAATACTCAATAACAGACAATCCATGCTGTGGTTTATAAAGTCTAATATTCTGTTGTGTTGTGTTTTTCTGCTCCACCTGTAGAGCCGAGAAGGCTATGACCTGCTGGGCTGTACACAACAGATGGGTGAGAAGATCAAGACCAAGTGGACCAACCCTGAGGTGAGTGCAGACTCCTGCAGAACAGAACACTGAAGCAAGTCTAAGTGTGAGCGATATAGTAAGGGACATTTTTAGAAAGTCCCCCCAGATGATTTGCGCTCAACTTGCCTCATTTAGAAATGAGCTCTTATCAAATGAGATGAGAATTTCTCTGCAGCAATTAAAGGTAGACTTGACCTCCGTGCAGGAAATGACAGCACTCTCAGTGAGCCTGACAGATTTACTCTGCAGACCCTGCAGGTTCATTTTTATATTTAAATGCAATTCTATATTTCTTTTTCCCCAGCCCATTACTTTCCTAACTACCAACCTGACAATCTGATTTGAAGGGCATAAATGTGTGATTACTATTTTCACTCAGCCTTAAAAAAGCAAAATGAGCTTTTTTATCACATAGTTTTATGTCTGTCGGAATACACCATCTTATTCGTTTTAAGTTTTTGGCCAGTTTGAACCTGGTTTCAAGACATGGGGAGCCATAACAGAGCAAGAAATATGAGCCATTACTCATTTCTAATTCAGTGGGAACAGCAGTAAGCACTGCAGCGGTATACAGACTGCAGCAGTGGAGACACAGCAGTCTAGAATGAGATAAAGAGGGATTAGAAAGAGATTATGTCATAAAGGCATTGGGAAGTAAACATGAGAGCCAATTATTTCAATCCATATATTTATCATGCCACCCCATTCACAGATCACAGCCCTCGCATATTAGGGGGCTTGCAGATATAATTCTACTCGTCGCGTAGGAGTGATGGCATCATTGTGTGATTACTGAGTCATGTCATTGTCAGGCTTCAACTGATGTCACTTTTTTGACTCAGCACTTCTTTGCTAAGTCAGAGGACGTATTTTCAGTGACTTTATTCCGCCATAATCGTGCATAAAATGGTGAGAAGAAAAATACCCGGTAGCTGTTTTTTAAACCCTTGTTGAACTTGTTAAGTTGACAAAAATCCTTGGTTTCAATCTAGGAATAATAGAGTAGATGTAGTGTATTATGCACTATGTTGTAAGGGGTTTCGAATATTTTGTCTCCTCTAAACAAATAAATGGGAAGGACAAAATATTAAAGGCACCTTTCAATACAGTGTAGCCTAATATATTACTACTGAAACCCTGTAGTCATGAATCAACACTCACATTAATACTGCTCACTGTAGTCGTGTTTCTATGAAGTAATATTGTGCACATTTTCAAGATTTGCATGAGGAACGCTTAATGGAAACACCAAAATTCAATATAACCTTAAAGAACCATCAAACCATTTGTGCTGCTATAATGCATTAAGTTTTCAGGTTGGGTTTGGGGTTGATTCTTTAAAACATTAGGCTTTCATCACGATACCACCATGGATCAATTCTTTGGATAATGATATGACATGTGATGATATCACAAGGTCTGCAGCTCTACAACTTTGATTTGTGTCAATTTAGGGACCAGCAATTAATATGAGACAAAATCGTATACCAGTTTAACACAACCTGTTACATTTATATCAACTCACAAAAAACACCTAGAAATAGGATTTTACCATTTAATATTTGACCTCTTTCAGATATTTAAAATGATCCATTCTTTTTTTAATGCAGACAATAAAAAAGACCCTCCGTTCACTATAAAGGGACACATTGCATTTAAGTGCAAGTGCTTTAACGGGTTAAACTTAAAGAACCTGTGATGATGTAGATTGTTTAGAATATTTAGTGTAACATGATGATTAAGATAAAGTTGACCAAATATGATAAAAAACTAAGTAAGAGATTTGACACAGGACTAAGACTGCATTAAAAAAAGATGAACAGAGTTTAAAGAGAGAAATTAATGACTAAAATGTAATGACTTCTTATCAAATAAAACTACAACTAAAAAAGAAATGACAAAAATGTGACTAAGCTCTATTAGGCATTTTATTAGACGAACAATAAATCTAAAAAAAAAAACTGCCAAAATGAATAACAGTAACATTCATAATTACATTGTTAATATCTACCTCTGAACTGTTTCTAATTATTTTTCTGTTCTCTGATTATATGATTTTCATACACACACACACACACACACACACACACACACACACACACACACACACAGTGAGATAGACCTAAGTGTTATATAAATAGCACGTATGCAGCCTTTTGCAAATCAACTTTCCATGGTAGTATTGAGGCTATAGGAGTTTGTTTGTCCCTCTCAGAATCTCTTAGTCCAGTAAAATGAAGACAAGAAATAGAGGTCACTTGTTGAAACCATGTACATAACCCTATTTCAACATTTGTGTCGAACCCGCACCAGTTTGCCGCATGAACAGTAGAGCAAGGTGCTTGGTGCATTTCACACACAGTCACCCTTCTCTTGATATCAACCAAAACAAAAGCTGCAAACTGAATTTTCAGGACAAGTCAACCTTGAAAACAGTGGCTCTGTTTCCATTCCAGATGCCATAAAGCGTGCTTGTTCTCCCACTGAAAATGAAACCTGACCGCAGACAGTAATGTGTCGTGCAGTGAGAGATGTAACAGTGAGCGACAGGATCGGGTCCCAGCTTTGGTCTCAGCCACTTAACGCTCAACAGCGGCAGCACCTGCTCTCTCAACCACCCCTGCAACGCCTGTTCTGCCTTATGCTCTGCCTACAATACTGTGTCTGAACCCACCGGAGAGCAGTGGCACACAGGAGCAGTGCCCAGTACCTGCAGAGATGTGACCTAAGCACAGTGGCATAATGTAGAAGGTTAATTTGACTGGCCTGTGAGAAGTAACACTTTTACTGGCAGCCGGCACCCCGTCCGAGTTCATGTCTATTATCATACTGAAATATCAATGCTGCCCCAAGGACTTCCTGGACATTTAGTCTAATGCTGTTCCACTGTAGAGGTGCAGTGTGCTCGGCGAAAAACCACTTACCTGCTCACTCGCAGGCCACTGTGTGAGAGACCATTATGTGGATCTGTCAGTGTGTCCTCTCTGCACTCTCAAATGTCAACGTTTCTTATTATGCATGACAGGCAACCATCAGAGTGACTGCTCCAGGTGGGGAAAGTTGTGTGTGTGTGAGTGTGTGTGTGAGAGAGACAAAAAGAGAAGGCACAGGAGGAGGTGAAGTTGCTTCGTACTGGCATCCTTAAGGACTTGAGAGAAGAGGAGGTGTGTGCTGCTCTACGTGAGGGGGTAAAGAGTAAATTTAACCCTTAGCTGGTGTGTGCTTATTAATTCTAGCTTTCTCAATTATGTACTTTGCTGCAGGTGTGCAGATTTTTAATATCTCAAAGCTCATATCTCAACTCCCCACAGGGGAATGGAATATAATGCAAAAAACAGTGATGATTCTGCATACATATTAATTGAGGGCTAGAGGCGTAACATAACATGAAGGGGCCTACTTTGCTGGCTGTCATTCAGCCAGTCAGCTTGCATTACCTATCACCGAAGAGTTGGGAATGATACGTGAAGCATGTTGTGTGGCTTCAGACAGGGACAGCAGGAGGTAGTCAGCATATTTATCCCGCTCTCATGTTTTATTTACTCCCTTTCTGCTGGGGCAGGGTGTCGACTATAGGACACACGCCGACCGTGGAGCAGCTCTCTGCGGCTACAGAGAGAGGAGTCTGATACCCCAAAGCAGCACGGCAACATCAGCCCTGTCGCAAATGTGTATGTGTGTGCAGTAGCTACATCCATTTTCCCTGCCTCATAAAATCTACAAGAGCAGCAGACACATTAAAGCTGTCTTAGGGAGCCGAGGCTGAGGAACAGACGGGAGAGGCATGAAAAGACTTGGCTGCTGCTGTTAGGTTTATTCATCCTGCTTTTTCTTGTCCTTCTCTACCTCATCCTTTTCTTCATCCTTCCCCTCTTTCCTCTCTCCACCACCTCCCTCTCCAATTGCTCTTTAAGGCTGTCATTCCCTTTCTATCTCCACTCACAGCATTTTAATTGAATTACTCTGTATCATTCCCCAGAAAGTTGCTTGGCTGACATTGGCTCACTCAAAACCAATAAAAAGGTGCTGGATATTGAAACTATGCTATTATAAAACCAAAGGCCTTCTGTCTCATTTCCCGTCTCCCTCTTTTAACTTCCCTTACTTTCCCACTTTATATCACTTTATATGACTTTTGAAGAGCTGCTGTTTTTCAAATGAACTTGTATTGCTGTGTTGTGTTAGGGGTTTAATTGGAGAATCTAATTTCTGAAAGAGATAAAGGAGAGCGTGAGAGAGTAGTGTTCGCCTGGAACAGGGCCACCATTGCCAAGGGCAAGGACAGTTCAAATCCATTTACTCCTAATGTTCTATTAATGCTTTTTAAGCCTTTTTAAAAAGGCATCACACACAACAGACCTCTGTATAAGCAGTGAAATTGCCTCTGATTTCATAGAAGGTTAAACATTTGAACTATAGTGCTCCAAAATTTCTCTCAATTGCCCCAATGCCACTTCACGTTTGTACTCAACCATGTGCCCCTTTCTTTTCCATTTTCCTCTGGACAGTACCACTTCAATGTCTGGATTCTCAGCTGATCGCCATGTTGGCGCCTTGTCATACTGCTTTGATATATTCAATGTGACACACACTGGGTCCTTTCTTTTTGGCCTTTGTCTATTGTATTGTGTAGTTTTGGATACAGGATCTTGATAATACTCTTGAAATTTGGAAAGAGCAAACAAAAAAATGCAGCCGAAATCAACTGTATTTCATTAAAAGAATCCTTCGTTTTGTTCCCTTTATAAAGCTGCAGCATTACAAAGGAAATATTCTATCCAAGACAAAACTATTTTGTCCGGCCCATTGATGTCTTGGGGATCATTTTAACTTAATAATGTAGTTTCGAACAACACATTTGGTGTCTGTTAAAACTTTTGGAGTTGAAGAGAAATGAAAATGTCTCTGTCCACAAACATGCATCTGCAGTGACGGACCCACTGATGTGCTTGTGCAGTTGAAGAGGTCAAGATTAAAGGCTTCAGCTACTTTGATATTTGTTGTGAGCTGTTTTCAGTTTACTTTTGTTTTCCATTTTTGTGTGTCCTGATATCTCCCCAAAGTAATGCGACACTGTTTTTTTTATTTTTTATTTTTTTTATGTTTCTAACACTGCTATATTTTCATTCCCAAGGGCTTTGGTCCTTTTTCTGCAGTTTTTTCATTAGCACTAATGAGTAGCACAACCTTTTTTTTTTATAGCCAGACACACACTACACTCGTCTGTGAAGTTAATTCTATTTGAGTGTCTTGCTAGATTGTAATCATGTAAAGTGTTAGTGGAATGTCTGAAAAGCGTTTTATTTTTAGTACAGAAAGTCAAAGATCCAAGCTTTCTGTTACTGAGGAAAAATTTTTTTTTTTAGTTGATGTTTTCCTTGGAATTTAAAATTTTAGCCCATCCAACCTTTTTCATATTTGTTTTCATAAAGTAAAGAAAACAAGATTCAAGTTGGTATTTTAGTTAAAATTGACATTTTGGTTCATGGCAGATGACATTTATAAGAATTAACAAAGGACCTTTAGCATGCAAAAAAACACCGCAAAACCATCATTCCTGAATGGTTCTGAAATAACAATACAATGCATGTTAGAAACATGACTGGAAAAGAATTTGGCATCCCTAATCTGCTTGCCTAACGTCCTACCTTTGCTTTGAAAAATAAATTAACTTCCTTAATCTGCTAGCCTGATGTCCCACCTCTGCCAGCTCACTCTCTCTCTCTCTCTCATCCCCTGTCCTTACTCTAACTCTGCCCTTGTAAGCAGCGTGCTGCTGTCTCTCCCGAGGCCTCATTTCATGGCCTCAGCTTGCAGCAATGCAAATGAAGATTAGCACGCATGAATGCGCCTTCCTTACTAGCTGAACGAAAATTCTCAGGGAAACTCTGTCACTAAGTGAAAGGTCCAAGGGCAGAGGGCTCCTGCTCTATCTACACAAAGAGCACGGATGCAGCATCACGCCTCCCATCTGCCACAGAGACCACGGGGACTCGGTGTGAGGGCAGGGGGCTCTGTGGAGGTCCAGGAGACTGGGACATGTGGTGATGGAATGTGTGAGTTTGATGACAGACAATAAAGGCGACAAGTTTTATGTTACAAGGCTGGCTGTCCTATTTATGTTACAAGGCTGCCCAACCTATTCATGTTTTAGATTTGCTTTAGTGGCAAGCATTGTTCTTTATGATTTATGTTGACTGCTCTCTGTCCATTCTCTGAAACCTGTTGGGACCACAAAAGAACAAAACATGCAGATATAAATTTCTTCTGATTTATGCATATCAACTTTAACTTATTTATGCCTATACAGTTGTGCCATGTAAAGTGAAATGAAATCAAAGACACCCATAACTGATAATCTCTTGTAACACAAACATAGAGTGTTTAGAGTCCACTAAATCACTTATTTGCTCCTGACATAATAAATTGAATTTTTCAAAAAAAACTTTGTAAAACTTGAATAAAAAAAACAGAATGCACCAATTTTCTAAATTCAATATATATTAAGAAATATATTAACAAAGAAAAAAACATTCCAGTCTAATATCTTGGAACAGTTTTCAAGTCAATATATGGGATTTGCAAATTACCACATTCTGTTTTATTTCTGTTTTGGACAACATCCCAAGTTTCTCTTAATCGAGATGTAAGAAACATGGCGTGTACAGGAAAAAGGAACATTTTAATACTTGTAGAGTTACATAACCCAACTTTAAGTAATTGATAAACTAGCCATCTGTCGGTCTGTATATTTATTTATGCTTCCATTTTCTCAACACCCAGACATTCAATCCACTTCACACTTTCAGAGGCTCATTGCTTAGGGCCCAATGAATTGCAGTGTCGACTGTGAGCTCCTTAAGATCTACGGGATATATTAACATTAATATTAATTGGTATTGCGTTATGTACACACTTTGTAGCGTCCTGACCAGCAACCACTATTAACCGTTACACATGCTCCTTGTCCCTTGCTATTGTAAATAAAAGTTTATATGAAAAAAGAGAATGGAGACCTCAGGTTTCAAACATTTCAGCTATCAGCACTGTCACATTCGGAATGAAGGCATTTAACATGGTTAATAGCCTGGTCCAAACAAGCTAACTGTTAGCATTATTCCTTTGTGAGAAAACTGCTAGCAGCATGACTGCAGGTCAAGCAATCAGCCCGATCCAAACCAGAACATTTTGTATGGATATTACACTAGTTTAGAAGAAGAAGCTAAAATTGAACTCTTCATTAGTATTCATAATGGTAGCTGAATGCTAAAGCTAACGCCTGACATGAAATTAACTAATGAAGAAATTACCGTTACTGCTAGCGGTTCATGAATTCGTTCTGTAGATATCATTAAACAATTTGACAGACAGATACATTCCACTTGGCTAACCGATTATAAATGTAAATGCCTGGCAGATGTTAAAGCTTTTTAAAAAATGAATATTCAAGAAGCTTATTTAGAATTGCAGGGAGAATTAGACTTGAATTTTGATTATGTTGATCTATCATAGTGGCCGTGAAACCTCAATCAGAGCCAGGTCAAAGCAGGAGACTTTCTTGTTCCAGTACAAAATGAGGTAGTAATCAGTGCCTTGTCATTTTTTCTTAATGTGGTTTTTAAGTGTTCACCGCTCACGTTTAAAATGATAAATCCTCCACCAGATTTAATCAGCCCATAATGTAATTTAGTGGGATTTATAATATTTGAGGACTCCCTTCGATTGCCCTGTTTGAAAGGAACTTTGATAGGCAGAGGAAGATTGATTGGGAAAACGATGCTTGATAAGTCCAAGTCTTACACATTCACAGTCCCATTTCGCTCAAGTGTCCTGACAACAAATGGAACATGTTGCGAGTCCAAGGCAGTTGTAGTCTATTGTTCCTAATTCATCAGACGTATATTCAGGGTATTGATTCGGGTGCAGAAAAAGAGAGAAAACGACTTTGCTTTCCAATTAGATGTTAACTAAATCTCTCTGTCTGATTCCAAATGAACTATGTGCACGTTTTTCTCTGCTCATACAAAGAAAGTAAATTAAAACTGTTACTTCTTGCACTTGGCTTAATGGCCAATTTGGAGAATCTGATTGCTTGTGCAGAAATGGCATATACACAATAAAACTTTGGACCCCTAGGGGCTGTGGCTCTGCCAACCTCAGTAAGGAATGACGATTCCTTGCCTCACTGGAGAGAGGGGGGCGAAAACAAGATAAAATAGATGGAAAGGAAGAGAGTGAAGTCCCACTTAAGGGAAGGGGAAAGACAGAGCAGATGATGTTTGTAGTTTGAAGCGATCGTAACGTATTCAGGAGCAGAGATCACGACAAGGGACTTTGAGGTGTTTTAGCTCATGACAGCATCTGCGTCTGAGTTGGAGTCCTCACAGCGGGGAGGATTGCAGGGAGGTGTCTGTTTATTGAGGTGTTTTAACGTAATGAGTCATAGCTAAAGAGAGCTTCATCGGGGAACAGGGAAATGGATTAAAAAGGGTATTTCAGTGAGCAGTTCAGTTGCCTTGGAAGCCAAACAGATGGCTTGCTGTGGAAGAAGGAGCCTCTGAGGTCTCTATCTACAGATGGGATGCATAGAGTTTACCTCCAGGCGAACTGCTTCATGCTATCAATTAGCTACAGCATGGCAGAGACCAGTGGGCTTATTGAAATAGTATATACATGCCAAAGTAAAAGACAGAAGTCTGGCCCCTACAATGCCATCATACCACAGGCATTTTGCTATATTGCATCTTGATGTTCAATTTATGGAAGAAGTAGATTCTCAAAGGGATATTCATTTGTTTGTTCTGTACATAAGCATATTAAACTTCTCTCTGTCCTGGCAAAGAGATCCCTCATCTGTTGCTCTCTGGTTTTGTTTCCTTTTTTCCTCAGAGGACAGAGGGTGTCATATGTTGTGTAGAATGTAAAGCACTTCAAGGCAGATTTGTGATTTGGGGTTATATAAATTAGAGCCTGACAAATATGGTTTTTTTGAGGCTTATACTGATTAAGGCAAACACCCAGAGACCTTCTATCTCTAAACTTAATTAAACAATATTTTCCATTGTTCCACATTCTTTGACATTATGCAAGCAATGTATTACATTTTTAGCCAATTCTATAAATGATTTAACAAACAATTTAAAGTTACCATTACGCCAAGTTTGCTTTATATGTTGTCTAAAAAGACTTTTTATAGCAGTGCATATCTGCCAGCATGGATAACAATATGACTTTGATTGGCCAATATCAACTAATAACATATGTCCTGCCATCATAGTCTGTGGGGCTATTTTTTTTTTTTTTTTGTATAATGCATTGCACTCCTCAGGTTATGGGAAGAAGCAGAAGACAGCCCTTGCAAACACAGGGAGAGTATTCAAATTCTTCATGGAAGGCCCCAAGCCTGCCAGTTGGTTAATACCCAGAAGCCTATTCTCTAGTAACTTCCCTGTTACCACTTTTTGGTTTCATCTCAATTTTTCATACTGACAATGAATTAGTATATTCAAATTCCTTTTAGATGGCAGTTCAGTGATCTCTCCTTCTCTGTCTCCTGTTCATCATCTACATATCTCAGATGTCAACCGAGGAGCTTGAGGAGTATGTGAACAGCCAGTTCGATGAACTCAGAAAACTGGTGCGTCTGGAGGAGAAGAGGACCCTTCATCTGGTCGACCTTAAAGAAGCATTCCTGACAGCGTCCGCTGCAGAGAAAATCGCCGAGATCTCTCTTCAAACAGAGCGCCTGCAGGAGGAGATGGCGAACATCACACACCAGCTGTGCCTGCTGGAACAGGCTGAAGCGATAGGTCCTGCGTTGGCAGCACAGGCCCTCGCAGCAGCGCCTGTACCCGCCCACAGAGTGCAGGTGAGAAGAAGCTTCCTTCTTTAAAGTTAGCCGGTTGATGATATAAGAGAAGCCCAGTGCTAGCGGCATTCTGCATGCTATAATGTATAGTAACTTTTTCAGTCAGCCTCTGTTCAGTACTTTACCTTCATTTTTATCTGGCCACATCTGCAATGTTGCACTTTCTGGAATCTGCAGACATTTTAAATAAGATCACAACCACCAACAGAGACTGAAGAGAATTCATTAATTTTATTTTCAATAATCTACGTGTAAAATGGAATTATTGCTAACCAAAAGTAACATTGATGAGAAAAAGTAGTAAGAACAGTTGGGCGACAATCTTCACAGTTAAGGTTGTTTTTGTGAAATTCATTAGTACGGTCACAGATGTGTTGACAACAGTGATATTTATTTGGCTTACACCATGATGAATAGCATTTACCCAGAAACGATCAAATATCCCCCAGAAATAACATTAGCGCCCATTGTTTATGAGATGAGATGGAAGTGGCTGATTTGTGACAAAGGTAGCATATGGCCTTTTT
>JAOWBC010000049.1:16323088-16337001 GCA_028566105.1 Hypoplectrus providencianus | reverse complement strand
GGGGGGGGGGGGAGAAGGAGCAGGAGAACTCTTTGGGGCCTCTGCTTCTCCACAGATGCATTTAAATGCAGGCTGGTTTCATTCCTGCAGATCCAGACGAGCCAGAACCCACTTTCATCAACTCGCAGCCTCAATCAGAAAGCCTTTGTCTCTCCGCTGCTCATTTTTCTTTCTCATTTTACTCCTCTTGCCTCCTCACAATCGCACCGTGGGGCTCCCACTGGCATCGCACCTGCTTTCCACCAGCAAGCCAAGACTGCTTTCTGAGCATGTCTGATCCCCCTGCATTGAGATATTGACTCTGAGAAACTCATTTAGCTGGTGGTCGTTGCTATCTGGGCGGTAACACATCTGGGGTTGCGTTCTCTTGTGAGTTTCCCTTTACAGAAATAATGGGGCTTAATGATTTACCGCACAAGGCATTGATCCTCATGCAAGACACTGCAGACTGACCAAGCACCAGAGCACTCAAACCCTTTTAGAGATTTATTTTTTTTTCCCTGTGTGTTTTAGCGTTTCTGTGGCTAAATTGATTAAGTTAGCTGGGAGGAGGAGCCAGATAGGGCGCTATCATAGAGCGGCTGGTTTCGGAGAATAATCATTATCCTGTCATCTGCGTCGCCTCGGTTGTGGAGTCGGACCTGATCAGAGAAATAATAACAAACCTGAGGGTGGACAATGTGCCTGTTGTCTGTGGAGGAAATGGATAGGAGAAGATTGTCTGATCTAATTTAGCCAGGGAGACCACAAGGTTCCCTTTTTTCCACACCCAATTACACCTGCTCTTCCAGGTTCCCTTCACTGAGCATGTTCACACACAGAGGCACAAAGATGCGCGAATAAACACGAGCACAGACGTGAGACCTTCGCTTTCCTGATGGGCAAAAGGAGACTATTTGCGTATTTGTATTGACATGAATTAATTGCTTCATGGGTTGTGAGATTGAATTAGCTACGTGACGCGCTTGCTAGTGGTGAAGCCGCTTTGATTGCCGCCTTTAATAGAGCCTATTTCTCTCTGCCACCATTTAAAAGACAGTTGGTGTCTGTGGTTTTCACAGTAATGGAGCAGCTCCACCACCCACCAACCCACCATGACTTAATGATTCTGTTTATTAGCGTGCAAGAGCTGGAGGAGCAATAGGAAATTTCTCTAATAATAGGCCGCACATTGGCCTGAGTTGTATATGTGCGTGCGTGCTGGATGTGTGTGCGTCTTAAGCATTTGTGGGAATGTGCGTTAGCCTGTGAAAAATGACAGTTTATTTGCAGAGGCTCACACCTCTTGTACCGTTCAAGAGAATGTATTGCTTGTCTCGCAGTAAATGCACTTTCTTATTCATCTTTCCCCTTGGCCTCTTTACGCACACACAAACCCACAAAAACAAGGAATACGCATCAGTCAAGGGGATGCTATCCCGGGTTTTTACATTTTCCACTGTTTGCTTTGGGTTCAACCTCTCACTGAAACTAGAAATGACTATTACAACACGTGAAATCAATCACCCTGTGGAGAAAGATCTTCGGGTTTTACATTTTCATCCCTTATGGTTTTCTATGCATTTAAGATAAAAGCAGGAGGTGCAGACCAGACAAAATTGGCATATTGGCTGAGAAAATGATTCACATCAGGTAAAAAGTGACATTACTCAAAGCAAGGAAGTGCTCTTTATGTTGTTTGTGTATTTCACAACAATTCCAACACCTCCAGCTTGTCTGCATTTCATTTAATGTGTTCAACGAAGGGCTGAAGCACCTCTGTGAAACGCTTGCAGGGAATTAATCAATCTCTTCTCAGCCGTCGATTTTTGGCTCACATGAGATCCAGCCCCGGAGAAGGTGACGTAGATTGTGGACCATTCCCGGACTGACTGACAGGAGGCATCTGTCAGTCGTGGCAGGTACAGACAGCTGTCTGGCAGCCCCCAGCTTATGAACAATGACTGGGTGGAGACGAGATGGCCGGGGAATCCATCTCTGCTCCCGACAGCTCCTATCACTCTTACATCCCCGAGTCAGCAAAGACACCTTAGGGTTTCTGTCTCCAACCTCCGTGCAATCCTTTCCTGTCTGAGCATCCTACTTGGACAAGTAAAGGAATTGAAGAGCAGAAAGGGGGAAGAGACTAAGGAGATATTGGGATCAAAAGAGCAGCAGATGAGCAGGATCACACCAGGGTTTTAAAATGAGAGATTAGCGCCTGGAATTAAGCAACAGGGAGACATAAAACTGGTCAAGGTGATAAAGATGGGGATCGTAATGGCGTAGATGCATTGCAAAGGGGCCGGGATGCTTGGTTTCCTCCGGGCTGATAATGGAACGTGCCTCTGAATAAAATGAACATCCCGCCCAGATAACACCTACGGCTGTTCCTTTTGGGAGCTGTAACACATTATACCCTCTCTGTCACAGCTGTGATGAATCATCCCCGCAACAAGGATGAGTGTAGAATGTAGAGAAGTGGGAGGTAAAAATATAGCATTTGCAAGCTTGCTTTTCAAAATCTCAGCCCAAAGGTACGTGCAAGAGAAAATAATACGTGTCTTTATTGTAAAAACCAAAACAGAATATTAAATTTCTCAGTTGGCACAAATATGTCTGCACGCATATGACAGGTCAAAATGATGTGTTGCATTAAAATCCCTGATACGTTTCTTTTTCACAGTTTGACATCCATCTGCACTAACTGTTCACAAAAAGCCTGGCAACGTGGCTCGATCCACTCATGTTCCCCCTCCATCTCTTCGTCGCTCCCCATCCTTGCTCATGCCTCTCATCATTCATGCTGTGTACACAGTCTGTCCCTTTCTGGTTGCCCAGGCTCCTCCGGAGCTTGTTAATTGCGTTGGTGACACAGGTCTGTGTGTGAAGCAGCACTAGTAATTGCTCTGGTCTGGCCCGAGGTGAGGGAGGGTGCAGTAGTCTGGCCTCCAGGTCTGCCCCGAGGCTACAAGATTAGATACACGCTTCCATGTTTGATGAGATGGATAGCATTAGGAGTTTTATCAGGGACGGAGTCAAACATCAGTCTTGGTCTGCTGTCTTCATCGAGTTTGTCAGGTTGCACTGCAGATACAGTATAGGTGTGGTATAGTTTTTTAATTTTGCTGTATAGCTCAGCCGTAGTTGGATAACAGTTTGAGCAATATTGTGATGACCTTTAAATACAGCAGGGGCGGCGTGTTATCCTCTGAGTTTATTTGTTTCTCTTCACTCTAATACAGGGAGCTCAAATGCCATCACTTTCCATGATTTGTAGACTCACATGCCCGAGAGTGGCAGACTTAAACGCCTGCTGTTGTACAAATAGCTTACTCCCAGTTAGTAGCTTAGTGTCAGTGGCCCCCATTCATCAAGCTGTTCTGGGAAAGACTGGAGATTTTAGCATGGAAATTATCCTAAATAAATCAAAGGCAGCCTTTGGAGGGAAACCAGGGAAATTAGTTGACCATTTATATCTTAAACACTCAAATTGAGGCAGTTTGATTTATTGAAAGGAGGACTTGGCACACCTTGGGTATATGAACTGAAACAGAAGTTGATCATTTTGTTTGAGGAGTTGCAGTGGAGTTGGGCTTCTGGCACGACTTCACTCACTTGCAAGGTGACTGGAGAAGGGAGGCAATTCTAAGGACGACCAATGGAGCCACAGGAATCTAATCAAGGCAGCACGCCAAACCAAGGCAAGGTGGCTCAGCAAGTAGGTCCCAGCTGGGGTTTTTATGTGGTTTTACTCCAACCCCAAAATACGGCCTTGGTAATCCACCTTACATTACCGATGAACCTCGAACTGACCTAAGACCTCAAATTGGGTCCATGGGGCCGCAACACAGCTGCCCACTCTTGCTAAATGGGTCAGATACGGAGGACACTTTTCCTCATAGTGACTAATGAAGTATAACATAACAGGTGTTGCTTGATTTTTCAACTTCAAGGTTGCACGAGTTTGCTGCCAAGAGTGGAGTTTTTTGGCAGTCGCAGGAGTAGGTTTAAAGGATGTCATAGAAATAAATTTTGGAAAGTGATGAAGGAAGCTATTGTGTTGAAGAATCATTCAGTATTCTCAGGTCAGAAAGAAACAATCTGTTCTATTTTTACAATCTGCTGCCCAATTTTTCCACAACTCTGGTGTGTAACAGCACATGGAAATTTACATGTAATTATTCCGCCAAACTCCTTTCCAGGATGCAACATGAGGAGGTGGTGCGTTTCTTGGGTGCAGTCTGCTTGCTGTCGTTGTAACAGGCTGCTCTCATTCACTGTTTGTATTTATACCCATGAAAAAGAAATGCGCTAAAATTGACATATTAAATATGACATATTTTATCATGAGCCAGGAGGCGCAAATCATTACGATCAATATAGATGTTTCTGTGAGGAGGCGCCCTCTAGTGGCCACAGGGATTATGACGAAAGTGAAGGAGGAAGTCTGATGACAGTGTAAAGACTAGTGGTCAAAAGTAACTAAGTACATTTACTCAACCACTGCACTTAAGTATAAATTTGAGGTAATGGATTTTTATTCATATCTGTAACTTTATGACCTACTTTTCTACAATTTAACTACTTTAAAGTAGTAAAATTAGACCTTCCATTCCAATAGTCAAAAGCTGCTTACAAAAATGATACAAAAATCATTAGCCAATATATACGGCATACCAACCTGAGTGTGGTCATTATGCAGTACTTTAATATTTTCTTTTAAATACTTTTGTACTTGATATATTGTTATGAGGTTTTTTTATATTAAATATTGACCAGAAAAGTAAGTGTTTGGCTAAATTTAACAAAATACAAATAATATATATATTTGCTTTTAAAATGTAATGGATTTGAAGTCTAAAGTTCCATAAATGAAAATACTAAATTACCTCCAAACAGTACTTAAATGTAAATGTACGAAGTTACATTCCACAAATAAACACAAGAATGTTTATTTCTTTGCTGGGAGGAAAGATATTTTAAATAAATTCACGGAAAGAGGGGATATTTCTTGTTAAGAAAATATAGGCACAGGGATGTCAGAATCAGTAAGATTCATCAGAGTGAATGAGTGTTTAGTTCTTTACCGACATGTTGCATTGCTGTCTCTTCTTGTACTTCCCGCCTACACAAAATGTTTCTTGAGCCGACTCCCTGTGGTGACTGCTTAATCTAGATGACAAGCTTCTTAAAAACCAGATCCTAATTGGATGCAGTGATGATAAGACTTTCACTAAACATGCACTTTTTTTATTTTTAAATGTTCCCTTGTCATACGCGTGCAGACAAAGTTATGTTGACATGATTATAAAAGAAGAATTACTGCAGTTATTCACTTGGAACTGTTACACCCACATACACTAACACCTCTCAGTTTTTCTGGTGATATGTCTGCCACCTCTGCTACGCTTGTACTCCCAGGCACATACACGTATAGAACCAACACTTGCAGGTATGTGCTAATGACTTCTGCTCAGCAAGGGGGAGGACAGAACTTTCCATCTCTGCAGCATCACAAACACTTTAACGCTTCCTCTGCATAGAAATCCACACATTGCCCAGGATACTGCTGTTAAAAGACTGCAATCAATAAACTAAAATCTTAGATAGTATTTCAGGATGGCTAGTTCTGTAGCCTACAAACTCCCTGTAGACATCTGTTCAGTATTTCTTTTTTTAAAGAATAAGCCACAAGAGAAGAAATAAAAACAAAATGAAAGAGAAATGGTGAGGCAGTCTTGCAATTTTTTTGATGGATTTCTCCTAAACTGGAGCGGCAAATTGGCAGAGTAGATATTTCGATGTGTTATGTTTGTGATTTAGCTGCTCCTTTTTTTGAGGGAGAGAATAAAGGTGTGGTCTCGAGGGGTGATATTTTTCTGCAGAAAAAGACAGAGGGCAGGAGAGAGGCATAATAAATAGCGGGTGAACGGAGGTGCGGTTTTAAAAGCGAGAAAAGTAGAGATATAAAAACTGTAAACAAGGCAAGAGGCACCTGGATCAGAATGCTATTGCAGATAGAAAATGTTTTATGATGTGTAGATTGGGTTCAAAACATAAACACAGTGTTATTGCATTCAAGCAGCTTAAGAATAACTTTTATTCAATTTCCAGCGAGACATCTAAGTTTCTTCAGGTTGCCTTGGAGTCTGTATTCAATCATCCTTCAGCAATATTGCATCTTTTATTTGTGGTAGAGAAAATTGGACAAGGGACTTATAACAAAGGACAGACAACGCGGAGGGCGAGCAGAATAAAAAGTAATTCTGTTCTCCGAACTGATTGCGGTAAACTGACACATCTGGGCTACTGTGAAACAATGGAGGGAGGTGAGCTTCTTCCTTCAAGGCTAAGAGGATGCTGTTGTTGAATTCAAATCATGCATAATACACACAATGGCACAAAGGGATTAAGTGTGTTTGTGTTTTTCACTCGTGTCCACATGCACCACAGGAGCCTGAAATCCTGTCTTTCTTCGATTTCATTGTCTCTCCAAAACAGGCTAACATCCATTAGTGCTGGCAGGCAGGGGATTGAGATGAATGTGTTCCAATTTTAACCACCCCTCTGAGTGCCCTGCTGGGTCTTGCAGCGTACAGGAGCACTGTGAAGTGAGAGCTGGAGCCGTCCCAAGGTAGCTTGGACTGTTTCAGAGTGGCCTTGCGATCTCTACCTGTGGGTGGAATACCAAGAGCACATCTATAAATGTGCTTGTATGATTTCATATGAATATATTTCATATATTAGACAACTCTCTACCTCTTTCCATCTGTTTAGTGCTGCCTCTCTGGTGTGCGCACACACTCTAGCCTTTAAGAGCGCTGCACCTTCAAAGGTCAGCCTCTCAAAATGTCTGTAATCACTTCAAACATGGCCACTCTATCTCCATTACCATGGGCCTGCATGGCAGATAATGGGCAGAGAGATGGCAACATTGTGCATGTAAACACACTCAGTTGAGAGCCTGATAGCTCGCAGGAAAAGGAATAACCAGCTTGTTTCTGAGAGAAAGCATCTGTTTATTCACAATGTGCTTGAGTTATAGTTGCACTGAATCCTTATGAAAACTCTCTGCATGACTGAGTGGAGTAATGAGAGGATAGAATAAAACTTTATACTCTTTTTTTATATTTAACATCTACTTTCTACCGTCTGTGGTCGCTTTGATGTGGTGCATTAAAGGGACACAAACCATAAATTCTTATTTTCTGTCCCACTCATGAATAAATATTGTTCTGATGTGTGTTGAAGAGTGTTTGAAATATTACTTTTCTGCTCTCAAATAGAAGGCAGGTAAAGCTTCAGTGTGTTTGCTCGCCATCTTCATCTTGGCCATTATCTGCCACGCAGGCCCATGGTAATGGATGCAAAGAGTGGTCCTGTTTGCAGTGATTACAGGCATTTTTAGAGGCTGACCTTTGAAGGTGCAGTGTTTCCAAGGGATACAGTGTGTGTGCATACGTAGAAGGAAGCTAAAAACAGATAAATAAAGGGAGTGAGTTGTCTAAGAGCTGAAATATATTTGGATAAAATCGTACGAGCACATTCATAGATATTCCACCCACAGGTAGGGATTACAAGGCCACTCTGTGGGAACACTGGTCTAATCTCAAACAATGCAAGTTCATTACAGTTATTTAAATATTCAATCATAATACAGACTCTGATTTTTTAATTATTAAGCAGCATAAAAAGTAGCATATGAAATGTATTTGAAGGGACAGTTCACTTCCCCACCACACCCACAATTTTTTTTTTCACTTGCTTGTAGTGCAACTTCAATCCAGGTTGTTTCGGTGAGTTATGTCCCTTCTTTCAGATGTAATGGAACTAGATAGCACTTTGCTGGATGTGCAAAAAGCTGCCAACCCCTCCATTCCCTCCCCATATGTATCTTTCATTTGGGTGGTCCATCCCTTTTGGGTCTCTTGTTGCCATAACAAATTAAAATGCTCGTTTAACCCTGTGCCCACCTCACCGCTCAGGATGCCACAACAGGCTTTCACTTTCGCCATGATGTATGGCTAGCCATTAAGGCACTGATTTGAAAAATAGCCGTCTGATTAAACGAGCATCCAGTCATGTTAATTGTTCGGATGATGAAAGGTCAGACTCAGCATGTGTCTGAGCCCAGGCGCCACCAGCAATGGTATTTAATGAGACTTTCGCAATTAAATTATCCACAGGGAAACAAAGACGGAGGCCAGTGCTTTCTGCTCCCAACTGACATTTATAGAACATGCTGGCTCCTAAAGGCACTTTAGCAATAGAAGGCAGTTTGTTGCCCCATCAAATGTTATGGAGGATGGATCGCTCTCTATGTTCTTTACAAAAAAAAAAAAAAATCACAACCACTTTAAGCCCATAAATAATCATTTCAAGTTGTAGTTAAGCTGCTGCAGACAATCATGCACAAACACTCCCCCTTCTTTCTCCCTACATGATGGATTTGGCCTTCCCCTGTCGACATGCTGAGGTGCCCCCCCCCTTCCTCTCAGGATTAGAAACGATCAAAGCTATGCTCATTCCATGCTCGCATTTCCTCCCTTTTAACAGCAGGCGGGAAACCCCCATTGGCCCACACACACACACACACACACCTCTGCATCAGCCAGCAGGGTAAGCTTCAGGCATGCTCGAGAGGGCAGGGAGATACGCCACAGAATACTGCTTAGGAACTTTCTATTACCTGCATATTTATTCTCATGACGTTTCAGTGTGTTTTGAGGCCACGTCCCTTATGTGTCAGCGGACTCGTTTATAGGTAAATCACGTTGCCGCACAACATTTCCTCTCTGTGCTGAATTTGAATGGCTCTCACCACGTCTTCCACTCCGAGACACGTTTAGACTTTAGAAACATGTTACCTTCACACTTCAAACGATGTGCTATATTTCCACGCTTCCACATTTCCGCTGCTTTTGTTTAGATGCTTCTGCCCTCTTTTTGTCAGCGTGTCAGTGCTGGCTGATGTGTGCGTGTGCAGACTGGTATCCCCCCCGATGTCTCAGCCCCGCAGCTCCCCAGCAGCGACTCTAACAAGGGTTCGCTCAAGGCAAGGCAATATAACAAAGTCATTTATTAGTTTGTGTGTGTCTGTCAACGTGTGTGTATTTCTGTCTGTGTGCCTGCCAATAAAAGAATCAGAGCAGTGCGGCGAGAAAGGGGGCTGATATTTGAATATGAACATTTCCCATGGTGCTTTGGGGTTGGGGCCCAGCAGCAGTGGACATTGAGCTGGTAATTCTTCACCCTGTGATCAAAGGCCCAGTTCTCAGCAAGCTCCCCTACCACCCTCTTGCCGTTCCCCCTATTTTCCCTTCCCTCCTCTCTCCTCGTGCTCCAATCAGAGCCCAGAGCAACCAGGCGTGAGTTATAAACCAGCGGTGGTGTTGCTTATTATCCCTGAGTCGAGCAGAACCTACGCCTCTCTAACCCCTCACTGTGCTGACCCGACTTCCTCCTCTTATGGTCAATCTCCATGCTCTAGCTGCAGCCAGACTTAAACAATTTCATTCAGTGCAGAAACCTTTAGGCGGTGCTGCCACCTCTTGCCTCCCCTGTGTTTAGTCTATTGAACAGTTCTGAACTCCACACATGATCCACTCTATCACGCCCTTGACGAAACCTCTCTTAACACCCATAACTTTCAGTTTAGTTAAGATATTTCATGCTTCCTTTCCTCCTAACCCCCTTTTCGCACACCCATCTATATTCATGCACTTGACTGCTGAATCTTATGTATGAACCAATTCTTTCTTCCCTGTTTGCTCTAACTTTCTACTGTTCTCAATAGCTGTCCGCTATTCCTTCTATTCTAATTCTCACTTCAATAGCTCAAATGTGTCACTCACTCGCCAGGCGCTATGCATATTTGTTCATCTCCGAGTCGCGTAGACAGCGTCGCTGTAATATTCTCAAGGTTACTCTCAATGTTACCCTCCTGCAAATCTGGGTCCTTTTATCTAACACAAATATAGCCCAGAGCACAAAGCAGTCAGATGAAAAATGCAGAATAGGGCCAGGGCATGGCAGGGAGGCATGGAATGAGTGGCCCACTTTGGCCCATAAAAAAACACCTGCGACAGTTGGTGGTCCACTAAACGAAGGCAGCCTGTGGGTGTGAGCAGTGGGCCAAGCCAAAATGATTGCTATAAAACAGGCCAAGCCTGCTGGGAGCGCTGGTGCCTCTTTTCATCCTGGCCTCACTCCATCACATGACCTTCTGGCCCTGATGCTCTTTTCTGTCCGTCTGTTTTCCACCTCTCCCTTGCTCAGACTCTGTACTATTCCCGCTCCTTCTATTCTTCAATATTGTCTTGCATTTTATCTTTAAAGGTGGTTTTGTGTGCCCACAATGGGGAGTGACGCAAAGGTGAATGGGTTGAGTTCTTTAATTCTGGTGTCATTCTGAGCCCACTGTACTGTAATGTTGCCTTTGATAACCACAGTTATTGACTTAAATATGCACACTCTTTTTGTGAGGTGACACTATTCACACCTGGCAGAGGAAAGAAAGAAGCGTTCAATTTAAGATGTAGATATTCTGCAGCTGGGAAGAAAGCAGGATTTAGAAAATAACAAATTATATGGATGGGATGAATATAATGCTTAGTTCAGTCCAGTTAATTTGTGGTGCTTAGGGTTAGGGTTAGGGTGAGGGTTAGGATTAGGATCCTACTAACCAGAAGGTGTTTTGACTATAAAGTTCCCATGTATATCTTACATCTAAAGGCCACAAAGTCCAGGAAAGGAGAGTCATTCAAAGACAAATTTATTAACTTTTCATTGCCTTCTAAAAATTGCCTAAACATCCTCACTCGCAGCTTATTACGACCCATATATTTATGGTAATGCTGTGGCCTCTAGAGGCCATAGTTAGTATGACAGAAGCAAAAAAAGAACATCAGGTGACGGTATAAGGAGCGACAAAGAACGAGCACATGTCCCATTTGGAGTTATTGTCAAAATAAATGAAAACTCAGGTACAAAAACCGACCAGCAAAACAAACATTATTCTTCTTTGCTTTACAAATAAGCAATTTTCTGATTTGACAACTTCCTAATGAAGTTTTAATTTGTCTGAGACGACTGAAACCAAAGTTGACTGTTAAGAGACAATTGCAAAATTTTATCCTGTTGTGTCAACATCAAATAGTTTATATATCCAGCCGATCTCCTCTCTCAGTGCTTAGTCAAGATTTTAGTATGAACATAAGTAAACAAAAGCACAAAGCTAATATTGGATTGACACGAAATCCTATACAGACATTTAAAGTCCTCATGTGAGGAATCTAAAAGACTTTTGTTATCCACTGGCCTTTCCTGCAGTGCCACCCTCAGGCTAACAATTCTAGTTTTGTGTCAAATGGCCTGACAGCTGTTAAAATGTTACACTTGAATGGGATATTGCATTGCTACATATTCAGGCTCCCCAGAGGGTTTGTATTTGAGTTAGGTCTTTCACTGACCACCAGCAAAGTCTAAATTGTCCAGTAATACATCTTCAAATCAACTATATAGACTGACATGATTTCTCGAATGGTAACTCGATTTTTCATGTAGTGTCACCAGCAAGTTGACAGTTTTTGTTCAGTTTAGATCAATATCTTAATATGTGAGCTTTCATGGTTTGGTGCAGACATTTATGCTCCATACATGATGGTATGGGATCACTGTGATGTGCCTCTGACTTCTTATTTAACACCATTGTCAGGTCAAAAATGTAATTTGTCCAATAGTCAGGCTTATGACCTAATACCCGCAAAACTAATGACATTCCCAGCACCCTGTATTCCCTAAACTGTGCTGCATGAAGCTGATTGCACCTCTATTTCTAAATAAAGCCTCACAGAGGACAGTCTCTTTCTGACATGCCGCCCCTGGTGAATCTGCTCTCTCCAATCCACCATAGTTTAAACTCAATTGACGATAATTTCATCATTTGGAGTGACATCTAAGATTATACAAGCAGGAGTTTACATTTTGCCTAAAGAGAAGGGGCACGAAACGAAGCCTTGATGAATGCTCACAGTTAACCAATGTCTACTAATTAGTATAAGTGAGAGGAAGATTGCCCATTGCTCAGCTGGACTTAACCTTGTTTGAGGCTGTTATTTAGAAATGCCACTGCCTGTTGTTTGGGGACCAGATGTGATAATGGAATACTGCTGCCTTGAGAACTGGTTCGGCAGAAGAGAATAAATGCAGCCTCTTTTAACTTTACGTTTGGCCTCATTTTGATCTTTATCCATGAGAAACAGCTACCAGCTAGTGTCCAGTTAAATACAGCACAGTCCTGTTTTCTGTTAAATTTATGTGAAATGTAAATCATTAGATTTAATTGATAAATTATTATTGCTGTCACCGTGGTATAATGAGAATCCATTATTACCTTTAAGGGATGGGTTTTAATGAGTTTTCCATTAACATACACCACATTTACTCAAATAGCCCAGGGATTGATCTTGTTTTTTGATAGTCAAATTCCTGTACTTTCCATTACAATAATGTGATGCTAATGCTATATTTATCATACTCATTATCACCCTCGTGTTTTGCAATTTGCTGTGTAACCCATTCCAATCTGTACATCATTGTCTTGCTTAATTAAGAAAGTAATTGTTGATGCTTCAGGCGTTTCTCACTCAAATTGTTATTGGCCCCTGCCTCTGAAATCTCAAATCAATATCTGTTCCCCATTTGATTCTCAGCCTGGGCCTTATAGATTGACAGTCTCTCTCTATCTCTCTTTCTCCCACACTCACACACACAAACGCACACCACGCATGAACTACCCTTTCTATCTCCCTCTGATTCAATTGTTGATGCCTATCTGCTGTCCCTCCAGCACCACCAGGCCAGACATTGGTTTGCGAACCAATATCATTAAAACAAGACATTGGTCACGTAATTGAATGATTAATCAATTAATGCATTTAGAGGAGCATGAAGGAGACTCTGGGTGCAAATGGGCAAATTCTGCAAGTGTGCAAGAAACTATGCATGTTCGTGTGTGTGCTTTCAAATGATTGGCCACATTTAGCCTGCATGTGTGTGCGAGTTTTGTGCTGAATCGTTGCCACTAAAGTCAACTTCTTAATGGGCGAGCAGAAACATTGGCCGAAATCATTAGCGCATTGTCCCTTGATGTGTCCTCCCTCCTCTTTTTCCCTCTATCTATTGCTTTCTGACTCACACACTCACTCACAAACAGAGATGTCCTTCACGTTGGCGCTCGCTGGTTATTAAATGCAAAATGAATGTCAAGAGACTCACACCAGAGAGTGAGCCAGCTCTTTAGGGGCCTTGGCATTTCGCAGCTACCTCGTTGGCAGCCTGACATGACAAGGACATGTCAGGCTGAGCTCATATGAGTTGTACTATTGCTCTCTCACCCTTATTTCACACCCGTTAGATATATCGTGATACATCAGCAAAGCTCTAGCTGGCGGTGAACTCAGCTGCTCATACTGGCAAACTTACAGTATGTTTACATTCAGTAATACCTTACAGCTTGCGTGTTATCCCCTTGTAACATTAGATTGTATTCAAATGTATTTCCCCTCACATTTTCTATCTCCTTCTATTACAGTATCCCCCTGATTTTTTCCTCTCGTCTTTATTTTCACACCTTCTTCATCTCTCGCTTTCCTCATCCACCTCCTGATACTTTTTTTTCTTGCCGCCGGCTTCCTTGCTCATTCTCCTTCCTGACTGCTCTGTAAGTGTTGTTTTCTCTCCACACACCCACACATCCACACACTCACACAGACTCCCTTTGTGTTGCTTCTGTTACACATTCCCTTACCTCTCGCTACATCTCCGGCTGAATCTCTCTCTTTCTCTCAATGCCACCACTCAGCCACAGGCAAAGTCATCCCAGGTTGCCACGTCCCCCCCCCCCTCCCCACCCCCCAACTTCGCCAATC
>JAOWBC010000049.1:16308889-16322988 GCA_028566105.1 Hypoplectrus providencianus | reverse complement strand
GGCTGAATCTCTCTCTGTCTCTCACGGCCACCACTCCGCCACAGGCAAAGTCATCCCCGGTTGCCACGTCCCCCCCCCCCCCCCCACCCCCCACCTTCGCCAATCCGATTGTCTCCCTACCTCAGAGTCATTTTCCAAATTTGGCCACTAATTGGGTTTCTCCTGCGATTAAGTCAATAACAACCTTCATATTAGAGTTTAATGTCCCCTAATGAGTCCATTTGTTGGCCAGCGGCTAATTAGGTCTGAGCTGTTTATAGATAGCCTAAACTAATTGATGGGCATTACTGAAACTCTGTGTGTCAATCAGTAATATAGTTGAGCCCATTTCTGCTTTTAGCCTGCAGCCCAGAGCCCCCCAAAAACAGATTATGCCGTTCTGGTTCATGGATCAGGCTGTATAATTTGTGAAACAGCTCGGCATTAACATTAATGATAACTCCAGGGGAGCAGAATGAAATCCATTTAACACTGACTGACAAATCGTCTTCCTCCTCAACAAGCATTTAGTTTTATTAGTGTTGATTGTATTCAAGATTTGTGTCGAGAAGACTTGTGTCTGCTTTTGTTGGCACATTAAAATATTCATATCTGCCAACTGTAGATGCATCATGAGTGGGTATGCAGTGCATATGCACAACCATTCAACATCAGGACTCATCATACCAGATTGAAATACACAAAGCCCTGCAGGAAACAACAGGGGGGATATGAGGACACCAGGCCCATGCAGAAGCTATCACGCTGGAATCTTTGACAAACTTTTAACAGATCCGACCGACATGCCAAGACCATCCCCCTGGAGTTTGAGTCTGCATGAGGCCCTGGCTTGATAAGGCAGTGTGTGGATGAATACAAAGTGAGCTGGAAGAGTCTGATATTGGGACTCATCCCAATCATATGCCTCCAGGTTAGCATGCTATCAAAAGCAGGGGTTTGTTTGAAGCGAGGTTGTCTGTCTGCACACAGCTGCAGCTCTATGATAAAGAGGAGAGAGGTTTGATAGGTGACGCCTCCTGTCCTTCCAGCCCTCTCGCTGTCTCTCTCTAATTCAGTTCATCTTGAATTAGCATGAAAAATCAAATATAAAGCATGACGATACTTTCTTCCTCCCGCTCAGTGTTGTCACAGTGTGCGTATACCGTCTTTGTATCATAGTGCCCGGACAGTGCTCTGTCTGGATTGTTAAATATTGACTTCCTAACTGTGTGGAAGTTACTCAACTGAGTTTGTATAGGAACAGCCGAAATACAATTGGAGAGAAGAAGTGTCTTTCTGTGAGTCTGTCTCTCACTTTCTGTGCCAACACCAGACATTCTTTCATGCTTTGATTCTCTACAAGTATTTGCCTCTTTTAACTTTCATCAAGGCAAACCATCTGTTAAAAGATTGCTCCAAATAGTTTTCCCCTGTGCCATCTGTTGCCTCCATTTTTTTTTTTTTTTTTTACAGATTCAAAATATTTCATTCCTACTGAAAAACACCTCAATATTTTTGGGGCGAACCACATACTGGTGTAACGTTAATACTTCTGTAATATGTAAATATTTCCACAATTGTGGGTGAATTATTGATGAAGGAGAAATTTGAAATTAAAATGAAACTGCTACTTTGCCCCATCTTGTTGTTGCTGAAATGAATATAAGAAGTTATGAATTAACCTCCAGTACATAAACTCAAACACAGAGGGGCGGGAGAATTATAATCCTTTCTTTCAGGGTGAAAAGAAAGTCGACAAGATATCACCCAACCATGTTTATTGTTTGGCCAAAACAGCCAATGGCCTTGTGTTTAAAAATTTTAACTTTCTGTGTCTTCCAAAGTGTACTTTTTCTCTGCTCATCAAAAGGAGACTTCAGATATAAATGATGCTAAGCTGTCTTGCAGGGGCTTATTGTTAATCGATAAAACCGGTGTCCCAATTTTGTGCAACATAGATTACACTATTCATCTGATGACTGTAGATACAGCATTTCCATGTTTGTGCTGCTGCTAGATGGATGGAGTTAAGCTTTATGACCAGAAGCTGTTTTTGTGCTGGATTTGGAAGGCAGATGGCTTTAAAAAAAGTTGGAGCTGAAAAATACAGTACATAATCCTATGATGTAGACTAAAAACACAGAGCATATTTTAATGTCCAGATTGGACAATTAATAAAATTGCTTTGGAGGAATCAAAAAAAGGGGAAAACTCCAGATTGAGAGTGGCCACTTCCTGAGAGTCTGAGCTGAGAGCAACAAAGTCCAGGCTCTTATTTGTCCTTTTGACTCATATTGATTTATCATTTAATGTCTATTTCTTCACTTCTCCCTCACTGAACACCTCCATCTTTGCTGGCTTCACCTCTGCTCTTGCAAGTTATGATATTTTGTGAGCTTGATCCAAAAACTCCTTTACAGAATGAGACGCTAGGAACTATAAGATCACATATAGAGTCCCATAATCACATAGGTTTTCATAATATTCCCAAGATTTTAATGTAATTTTAGGCAAATAACTTTATAGCACCCTCTGTAGGTATAATTCATGTATAATAGGACTATAAGAGTTACGGAGGAGTATGGTTTTCATAATAAGCCAACTTCATAATAGGTTTTACAATTAATCTCATAGTATACATTATCTCAGTGCTCTTATCTGCTGCCACTTTAGGGTTATCTTTCACTCTTCCTATTAGAGTGTTTTAGTTTTGGGAACAATAATCCCATGCAGAGTATTATCAGGAGGTTCCATGAAAATTAGTTTGTAATGGTCCTCGCCCAGGCCTCCCTCACATCTTCCTCATATCAATAAAAACCATTTCCAAAAGCGTTGGCCCTCATTTTGTGACAGGAATTTGTCTCATAGACAACCGTCCCCTATTTAATTTATTTCTAAGAGACTTCTCTTGCTGCTAACCGGACTAACGGTACATTAAGACAACTCCTCGCTTTGCCAGTGGGGACCGTTAGCGGTCCCTAGCCCGCACTTTGGGAACCGCTGCACCGGACTGACCGACCTCTGCTCTCCGGCTCTCTGCCTCCGACTCCGCCTCTCTCAGCACCAACACACGAGCGACCGACTCACCAGCCAGCCAGCCTGCCTGCCGCCACCCCTTAGCCCCTTCCAGCTCCAGCTTGTATGCCTTCCCACTCCCCCAACCGGACTGCATACTTTTGTCCCAACGCGAACCCACTACTTTCACGCCAAATGTACTCATAGTTTTGCCGGAAGGGGGAAAAAAAAAGTCCAGCTTTGAAAAGTACAATAGGGAGTAGTGGAGCTGTGTCGGATAAGTTTTTTTTTTTCCTTTGCCCCCAGTTTTCGGCCCCGCAGCGGGGCAGGACAGCAAGGGCAGGCCGGGGGGAAACGGAGACCGTATGATGTGGATCTGGTACCTTCTGCTTGGTTCGGGGTCAGGCTCAAGAACTGTTGGTAAGTTTTTTAAAAGCACACGGAAACTAATGTTGTCACGGCGCCGACACGCTTCAGTGTACGGGTGGGTTAGGGGGAAGGGGGGGGGGGGCAATGTAAAATCTTTTGAAGTGTTCGCTAGTAAAGGCTACTGTTCGGATGTTTTCTTATACTTCGACGAGCAACTTATGCAGAAACTCGTTGAAGCAACCTATGTCAAAAGAACTTATCCGACTTTTCATTTCCATCGACCGAACGGCTTTTTTTGTCTGGAAATTGGGAGTTGAAGCAGCTAGGGCAGCAGTTTTGAGAGTTTGTCGTGCATGTCGAAATGGGTCCATGCCCCCTTCACTTCTGACTGAGAATATTTCTGCCACAGAAACCCTGCACGCCATATCCATCTACTGTATGTTTTACTGAGATGGGGTTATAGTCTCCTCCGGGTTAGGTTATGACCGAGAGGTTGTTGACAGGGCAGTGTTGACAAGTCAATCTGTTCTCCAGCCCCGCCATGGCAGCTGGGGCCCGGTGAAGGAGGACACTTGTGCGGGAGTTTAGAAGGAGCCAGCTTTAACTATGCAGCTGCGCTCGTGAGCTGTTCTTCCAATCAGTGACATAGCCACACTGTGCTGAAAGCTAACTGTCCGTTTCACTGATGGCCTGCGGTGAACTGCATTAATGAATTTGAAACACGTGTGTGATAATTAGTGATTCAGAGGTAAACAGCCTCACAGTATGTGTGATCATGATAATTAGGCAGAGAACTATTTGCATAAGTATTGGAGAAAAGGCAATTGTTTATCCTTTTATCCCGAAAAAAAAATCTGTATATTGGAGGATATATAAAAGGTTCAACATGTGGGAACTCAATTCTGCAAATTGCATTTTAAAATTTAGACTTTCTGTAAACATGCATATGCAATAAGCCTCAATATACAGCATGCACTTGTTTAAATGATGCCTTAGGCTATCATGTGCCCTGTACTTTTATTGTCTCTTCTGTCACCTTTAATGGACTGTTGATGAAGCATTCACAGGTATCACTGTTGTCAGCATGGTGTGAGTTGTGATCATATCTACATATTAAGCAGCCTAATGAGCTAAACTGATATGACAGGTGCATTGAATGGATGCAGCTATTAAAGCTCTGAGATGCTCATGGTTCCAAAGGTAATTTCTTAGGACATGTCACAGTAGGTAAGCACAGGTGCAAACGATAAAAATAACGATGTTTGAATCCCATTTAGCTGCTTGGGTTTCAGGGTCCTCATACTGTCCATGTTGGCTCACTACCACACTGCCATAGCTTCCCAGGACACTTGAATAAACAGGGCTGTTGTGACTGTTACTCGTAACACCTTTGTTTTTCTTGCAATGGTAAGTCAATATGTTATGCTGTTTGCTGCACAAAAAAGCCCATTTCTCTATTTTTTTTTGCTTTATGGTGTGACTTGAAAGGCATTTGCACTATGTGTAAACAAACACAAGACCCATTTGACACTTGTTTTTGAACACAAGAAACACACACCCTGTTCGTGTGGGTTTTCTTCCACATGGCAAGCATGTGCATATGAATATGTTTCGTCAGTGTGATTGCGAGTGAAGTGCAAATATCATTATATTAGGCGTGGAAAAGAGATTTAGAGTTGGCTGCCAAACCCCACCCTAGTGCGCTCAATTGGAGCAAAGGAGCTTATACGCATGATTGATGTCAGAAATTTTCTCCTTTTGTAGTTTGTTTTCTTCAATATTTCTTATGTGTTGTCAGAAATGGATAAACAAATTGTGCTTCAGCTCCGTATTAGCTCAAAGCTGGACCAGGACGACAATAATAATAACTAGACAGTCAGTGTTTGTGTTTATGTGTGTTGTGTTGGTGCCAAGTCGAGTATACAAGTTAGAACAGAGCGAAGCTATTACCAGGAAGTTATCCTTTGACAGGACATTACTGTTGGTTAATATTCTATCTTACACGAGCCAGTAATATTGGGTCTGAATTGGGGGGACATTATTTTGCATTTGATTTGACATTTAAGCCAGACATTATAAAGGTCTAATATATTTCAAAATCTATTTGGGTCTTGGCCGGGCAATACCTCATTAAAATGATAATCACAATATTGACATTTAAAGATATGACAACCGAAAATTACTTGGGCTGAATTTCCCACCTATAACACAGACTCTGCTAAAAATAATTACAGCAAATAAATTGTGTATGAATATAGTAGAACGTCCAAGATAGGTATGCTTTGTGCAGGAGACTCACTGTGCACTGAAGAGTCTAAAAAGTTTGCTACCTGCATACATGTGCAGCTATTAATGCTGTAGATATGTCACAGGTATGTGGGAAGAATTCATTTCCTGTACACACATTACCATGAAATAACTCTGAATTGTCAGTAAATGCTTTAGAAGTGTTGACTGGAATCTATGGATCACAACACAGTAAACGTAATTTTGCATGCTATTAACAAATGACAGTCATACAAACACTCATTCATTCAAGAGATTCATTCAGTTTTCATAGATTTCTAGCCTTGCATATCCACTAAATGAGGTCTTCGTTGAATATGGATGTGATACTTAACAAGATGCAGATATTTCTTTTGCTACTTTCTAACCTTATTTCCAGTATCTTTGTGTCTATGTGACTCATCTTACGAGGGTTGACTTGCTGGAAGGAAACAATGGAAATGATAGTGAGAGTTTGATAGAAGAGCTGAGAAGACTTTTGTCATGTTCGAATAAAGAAAGAGCTGCTTAGTACAATCTAAAAGATTTTCACTAACCACAATGGTTCATGCTTTTACATTTCTGAATCTTGCCAACAAAATGCGAGTTGGCAGTTGGCAAAAGCTCCATAGATACTTTTGTTGTATGGACAGACGTTTAGGCTAGTGAGGCTGCTAATGTATCCTATCACTCCTAACACCTTTTTGACTGGAGTGACTCATGCCAGCAAGAGAGGAGAAGAAATCCTACACTTAAGTACATTTTGCAAAAGAAAATTGTGTTCCAAGAGTGTATAGACTTGTTGCAGACAGAGCAGAGGCTGACTCATGCTATTAGCTATAGTACTGCTTTGACTTTGCATCACTACACTCAAAAGCATTTCAGAATAGCAGCAACTTTTCCATCTTTCAGTATTAGTGGCAAAAACAAGCTTTTTTCAGTGGATGTAACATTACATTGATGCTGCACATTTGCCCCAGCAGCTCACTTTCAACTGCCAGTTACAGCTGTAACACGTAATGAGGAACTAATTTTTATTCCCTGTAGTCACTGAGACACAGAAACATGGGGAAATAGTGTTATGAAATATGTTCTTCTTCGCCACACAGTCTACATGATCATGTATCAGCTGCCTTAACTCAATTTCAAGAATAAATGTAATTCGCAATCTTTTTTAAATTTGTGAAGTTTGCAACACTTTTTTGTTGGACTTCCTCAAAGACATCCTTATTTTTAATCTCAATAAGTGTCAGCTCATAGTTTCACTTCTTTTATTTTTTCCCATGATGTGATTTAGGTTGATGGACAATTTGAGCATCAAAGTTTCTTTTATGTGGTTGAAAACAAAGGGAATGTTCTCAAAACCTGTGTTCCCGTGGTAATAATGACATATTTAGTAAAGACCACTCTCTGTACTCCCATTTAGATGATGCTAACAGACTTTGCATTGCACCAGACTGGACTCCTGGCATTGCAGTTTTGCACTTGCCCTCATAGCTACTAGATATAAATCAGTGCTGTTATGTAATATGAGATTTAGCCACGTGACCCACTAATGATGGTATGTGGCAATGCGCTAACAAAAAAGGCAACTTTATGGTATTGTGATGTGCAGCCTGTAATTATACATTTATGCTGTTTAACTGGTCTGTTAGGCTATGCACCGCAGGGAATATTGATATAAATGAATATAGCTGCTATTTTGGAAAGATGAATTAGCTTTGCATCAGTTATTTCCCCCTACACCCAAGCATGATTATTGCTTGTTAAAGATTAGCATTGTGATATATTTGCCAACCTTATAAATATTTGATTTCATTGCTCTAACACCCAGGGCCACCTTGCTCCTTTTTTATGAAGAAGTCTTTTAATATCTTGACAAACTAGACAGATTTTGAAAACTTTTTCTTAGATATGTATTTTTAATTGTTTGTCTTGTTTGCTGATATCCAACTAAGAAGATTTTTTATGGAAGTTCAAAATGCATGTTCTTGTTTGCCAGTTGTGCGAATGAATATGCTAAAGTCTGTGTTGGCCAAGTGCATGAATTCATTTTTTTTTTTTCAAAGAAACTTTGATGATTATGTGTTGCTGTTGTGTTCACCAGGTGGAACAGTTCAGGGCTTAGTTCACTGCTCTCCCACCTCATCTGTACGGTAAAGAGTGAGACCATACTGTGCACCCTCTCATGTCTTCTAAATGGCTCAGTTAGCCAGCTGACATACTTAAGTATCTCCTCAATCAACATAACTGTGCGCTCCATTACCTGTTCTGTGTTAGCAGGCCACACACGCAGGGCCAGGTGGTCAGATACTTTCATTCATGACCAAAGCTGGCTTTTGGGTCATTTCTCACGCTGAACGGGGGAAACAGAATCACATTGTCTCCAGCTTATTATGCTTTGTATTGGTGGACCGTGGCTTCCCAGAGACAGGCCAGTTGGCCCAATAAACCTCTGTGTCCATGCTTATCTTTGCGTGTCTTTGGAACAGAAAAGAGAGGAAGAGAAAGAGCTGTGCTTTTGCGCTGGCTGACATGCTTGATATGCTTCCAGGCACAGTCGCACAGAGAAGGCCAGGGATTAAGGAGGGCCAGTGTGGCTTTAGTTCCCATAGTTGTTAAACAAAGCCACATGACTGGAGTCAAGTTTCAGACCTTGGTAACTCTGCAGCTTTAACTACTGTAAGGCCACAGTGTATTGATTCTATTTCAAGATTTATCAGTCAAATTCAACAAAAGATCTGCATGTTTCATGCTTTTGAACAGTAAAGCATACGTGCACATTGTACTGCTTTTACCCGAAGGTGCAAGCCATATGGTATTCTTCTCAGTGTGAGATGCAGGTTCAGTGTCCATTCTCTCTGAGCATCTCTGATCTATAAGTCATGAAGCTAAATGTTTCATGAACCTTGGGGTATTTGGATCGAAGGAGACAGGGAGAAACAGAGAGGACTAAAATATACTGGAAAAAGTTAGAAGACAGCTCATTACATATTGATTTTGGATTGATTTGAACTAATTTGCCATGCAGTGATGCACAGGCTTTGTTAATTCCCTGATGGTTGTGTTATATTGATCCACAATGTCCTTGGATGCCAAGATCAAACATCATTCATGGGAGAATCTGCTTATTTACTGAAGAGTTGTTTTGAGAATACCCACTATTATATTTTAGCACTTTTTCAGCTGTCAAATACCCAGCTGGGTTTACTAAAAGTGATATTTCCTTAATTTAAAAAAAATCTGCATGGTCAATAATATTTTTTGGGGGAGCTGTTTTAAATCCTGAAATTATTTTTGACATAACAAATGAGTGTTTAACTGCCTTGTGGTGAGTAGGTTAAGGTGGATTGATGTGTCAAACAAACACGTCTTTAGTGTAAATGTAAAAGTCAATCTTGACTTAACTTTAATAATAAACACACTTATTTTAACCCCAACCAACATCTTTACCAAACCTTACCAAGAAGATTTAATTATTTTCATAATCTCAAGTTTAAAACCACAACTGTGACCATTTCCCTCAACATGTAGTTGAGAATGCAGTTTAAATGCACAGGAATGTATTATTTAGGAGACTATGTGGCTACTATATGGACCTATTGCTTTTCACCAAATATAGTGTTTACTCAGTACTTTTACCCACATTGTATACTATCTATAGATACTCCCAGCGGAGGTAACTGTGAGGACAGTTTGTGTGAGACATTGATTTCGGCTGTCTGCGGTGCCAGACCTAAAGGGTAACTTGAGATGTGCTGAGATGTTTGTTTTCAAGTGAAGCCCAAGCAGAGAATGTTTTGGAGGAAGATTGCTGCAGTCTCTCAGTGTGTTTTTACTACACATGCAGATGTGTAAAAACCCACATTGCACACATACTGTGTGAGGAGCAGAACGCCCGAGAGAGAGAACAGGAGATTTACCGAGCACTGTCAGGTTTTACAGTGGACTGTAAGGGAGGAAAATCGTAAACTCTCTCCAGTTTTACAGTAGACTATGGCTGAACCTGAAATAACCCCCTTTTTCAAATACCATACCCACAGCTTCTCTCTCCTTAACCGACATCCTATTGTTGTACAGTTCAGAATAATCAACACCCTGAACATGCCAAGATGCTGGAGCTGCAGCATCCAATTCATTGTCTTTTTTTTTTTTTTTTTTTTTTAAGCAGCTAACCACCTTTGAGAAGCAGCCAAGAATGATCCGGCATTGTGGGAGGAAAAGTTCATTTAAATGAACTGTGACTGAAAGATGAGCAATAGCAATGTGGAAACTAATCACAGCTGACTTGTTTGTGTGTATTTAATGTAAAACTAGTAATTTTACAAATACAAATATTTAAAATATGATCTACAGCATTGATCACTGCCTGTTGCAATAGTAGTGGAAGCAAGGAGGTAACTACATCATCGATCTGCCCACAGGTGAAGAATTAAAGGCTGTGTTAGTGGTGTGGAAGTTTGGCCATGTTCTGTTGGTGCCACTTGGTTCACACCTCTCAAGTGCAAAGGATGCTCTGCTAACTATTCTACCACAGTGGAAAAAAATGCACACTATGATCACATTGAAGCTTTTTTGTTCTACTAATTTTCTCCCTATAAAATATTAATATACTTTAACACTTAAGTGCCTTTATGGTATGCTGCATATCAGAGCTGGAGGAAACTTTTCCAAGGTTGCTGTGCAGGTCTTCGTGCAAGACTCTGTAGACTGTAATCAGACAGCGCCGTGCTCGCTGATGATGCCGGATTGATGTTAATTTGAAATCAAAGCCGAGTCTAGCAGAGCCCCAGCTGTCAGCAGCAGACTGGGTCTCTGTCATTAAGTTGAAGTTTTGAGCCCTTATAAATGTTTGACCTTGAAGTTATTGATATGTTGAGATTTATTCGGTCGAGAAATGCAGACTGTGGAGGATCTGAACATTGCGTTGGGGCACAGCGGAGTTATGGATTATTTTGTTTAGAGCTTACACAGCACATTTGCTCATTTTTGTCCTGACCAGTCACCTTGGATTCCACACTTTTATCTTCATCCACGGTGCCCCCTCTGAGAGAAGAATGACCCGCTCTATGTGTCCCCTGTGTTGCTTTGCCTGCTGTCAGACAGGGAGCGGACCCTGGCAAGCTGACAGCTGGCTCCCCTGCTGTCCCCAGTGATCAGCAGTCATTTGCTGTCCTGTGTCTCACAGCCACCGTGGCAGCCAGTGTGGACACTGACAGGCTATTTTGGACTGAAATTCCAGCATCCCTCTGTCAAACCAAACAAACACTACCTTAAAGGTCAACAAAAACCCAGAGAGAGAGACGCGGAGAACATTAGGGCCACTGAACCTCGGTGTGTTTGTCGTACCAGGTGAAAATAGATGTTGTGTTAGTGTGTTTTTATATATTTGGTTCTTTTTATGACTTTGATTTGATCAGAGATACTGCGATGACTCCGGCCCTGAAAAGTGATGTGAAATGTTTGACTTAACTCAAAGAATCACTTGCAAACACTTGACTGATCTTTGTTTGATTGACAGTTTTCACTCTGTATCAGCCACCAAGACGAAAGATCAAGATTGACCCTCTGAGAGCCAGTTTCAAAACCACTGATACTGCTTTCATATGAAATACAGCTGTTGATCTGCAAATTTGATAATGATGATTATTTGAATTAAATTCTGGTATACACAGAAATTTTTCAAGACGTTTTCAGCAGAGACGTTTTACAGGGAAAGATATTTGGAGTGGGGAGGCACAAGGATGGGTGTATCTAAAAATAAACTGTAAATGCTAAAACATGTTAACCTGTTAGCGACCTAAAAAATCATAGGCTTCTTTTTCAGCTGTTTTCTTCTTAATCGGATAATTATTTACACAATTAACCTCATAATGAGAATTTTTAAAGGTAGAGAGGTAGTCCAATTTTGTGTTAATACAGAAAGCATCAAAGTTCTTTTGTAACCACCGTTGACTTTTGAAAGATTGCAGGTTTAAGGCACTTAGAGAGCCATTTCATTGTAGTTAGAGCAGTTTTTGAAACCTGGGGACATGCAGGTCTCTGGGATAAAGGGAAACAAACAAGTAATGGAAGGATTTCTATAATTTGGTGACTATTCAAAATGAGATGCTGCAGAAAAACCGTTCCTAATATATTTGAAACATTTACAGCACACTGATGTGTACTGTTAGTGTGTCCAATGAATTCCCAATCATCTGTGTGGGGAAATGCTGCATATCAGCTGCCAAATGCCTGCAGTGATGATTACCAAACCTTAGTGTGGATATACCTTTAGCCTCACACATAATTGTTTTGTAATTGTCATACAGCTCTGGTAGTTTCATCACTCCAGCCAGTAGCCCACCTCCATCCAGCAGCTTCGGATGCTGTAATTACATGCAATTTTCCAAACATCTAATCACAAGTCAAACGGTTACTTTGACTAGATAGACGCTTTTGATTGCAATCACACGGACATTTGTTGTCATTGTTTCTCTCTTTTGTGTGCCAAGTGTGATTACGTTAACATTCAATGTCCTGTGTAATAAATATGCAAATTGTCTTAATAGCATTCTCGGTGAAACCTGTTTTGGAAGCACAGCACTGCTGGTAATGCATTTGTCTGCAGGATTAGATTAATCTGGAGGATTACAGAGACCTTTTGTGGTACTTTTTTTCTCATCCTTTTACACAACACAGTGATTTAGGATTGCTTAATAGGTCAGGGGTAAACTCCAAGTCCGAGACTCGCACCCGAGAAACGCTGGCTCATGAAACAAGCCATTTGCTGGAGTGAAACTCACAATTATAATTGAGGCGCCGTAGAGTGTGAAATTTCAGTGATATGCAGACTGCACTGAAATTTCTTTTCCCCCTCGGAGCATAATATGGCTCTATGTGTTATTGATAGTAATCTGGTAGATTCTTTTCCAGGTTTTTGTGTGAAGATTGCATGCGTCATTCACAGATGCTCAGACTTTTGCATTGCACAATGTGGCCTATTTAAGTAACCTTACTCTGAAAGTTGAAGTTATTTAGCCAGGCATGACAGAGTGATAGTGGAAGACAGCTAAACTCTCAGTTACTCTGATATCCAGCCCTATCCGTGGGAAAAGTACAAGGGATTGATGTGACCCGCCCTTCTCAGCAGACTGACATTTAGTTGACAGTGCCAATAGAAGTCTCTTCACCTATTATTGCGTGCTCACTCACATGGACACACGTGTGATTTAGCAAGCTCTCAGGTGAAATTCCAATCTCGTGATGTAAAAGCTATTATGCACTTGAGGCGACTCCTCCAGGCGAGTGCGTAAATGAACAAATAAGATCAATCTCAATTCGGCTGACTCGAAATAATTGCCTATTTGTCACAATTAATTTCAGAGCTTTGACTCAAGACCCCTTGATATTGATATTGAATTTCCCATTATAACATACCTGAAAAACCTGCTCATTAAATGGAGCTGAATCCCAAAGAATTAGTCCCTGTGTTAAATTGATGATAAAAGGGTCACGGCAGGCAGGGATAATTTCCCTCTGTTTGAAAGAGAAGAGGTGAAGTGATGCAGACGTAGTAAGTTAATGTGCGGAGGAGACATGACTCCACCTCTCTGATTCCCCAAGCACATTCTCTTTCTTCTCTAGCAGACTATATGTGTGTGTGTGTGTTTTTGTATGTATAAGGTGCAGTGTGTATGTGCAATATATATAAAGGGTAATCCTCTCTTGGACAGGGACCAGGGGAGGCGAGGCGCTCATCTTCACAGGAACTAATCACCTGATCCCGCCTGCTGTTTACAGAGGCAGTCTCGCCAGCCAAAATCAAATGCAAAACCCATGTTAATTGCCTTAATGCTGCTTCCCTGTCAACCATGGCTTGGCAGAAGCCCTAGGCAACAAAATGAATCCTTTTCATTTGTTCAATGAATAGCAAAGACGAAATGGGGCTCCCGCTCCTCAGGAAAAAAGGCAGAAACCCATTTTTACCCTCTGATCTTCTGAACTGGGCAGAGCGGGAAAGCTCTGTGAAAGGGTTCGCCATGCAGTCGGGGAAAGGGCAGGAAGTTCAGGCCTAGCTTAGGTCATTATTGGGCCAGAGCCATTAGTCTTGCCAGGGTCTACTGTGTCAGAGACGGTAATTGAGTCCGTCTCTGTGCAGCCCTCTTTAATGAGAAGCTGCAGGCCTTAGATTTGACTAATTTCTTCTATGCCCAGGACGATATGTCAGCCCGGCCGTCCTGTGCCTAATGACTCCAGATACTTAATGGATTGGTGGGATTTCCAAAGACCCTGATGGAGCTTTGTATTAATGTACTTCAAAAAATTAGTGCACTCTGGAGGCTTGTGGAATGACATTCCAAGGCTTTTGATGTCCTGACAGAGCACTGCGCATTGGATCAAAGTAATGTGTATTATATATATATATATATACACTACCGTTCAAAAGTTTGGGGTCACTTAGAAATTTCCTTATTTTTGAAAGAAAAGCA
>JAOWBC010000049.1:16289306-16308789 GCA_028566105.1 Hypoplectrus providencianus | reverse complement strand
GAGAAGCTATAAAACTGACCATCCTTTGAGCAGGTTGAGTATCTGGAGCATCACATTTGTGGGGTCGATTAAACGCTAAAAATGGCCAGAAAAAAAGAACTTTCATGTGAAACACGACAGTCTATTCTTGTTCTTACAAATGAAGGCTATTCCATGCGAGAAATTGCCAAGAAACTGAAGATTTCCTACAATGGTGTTTACTACTCCCTTCAGAGAAAAGCACAAACAGGCTCTAACCAGAGCAGAAAGAGAAGTGGGAGGCCCCGTTGCACAACTCAGCAAGAAGATAAATACATCAGAGTCTCCAGTTTGAGAAATAGACGCCTAACAGGTCCTCAACTGGCAGCTTCATTGAATAGCACCCGCAAAACGCCAGTGTCCACATCTACAGTGAAGAGGCGACTCAGGGATGCTGGCCTTCAGGGCAGAGTGGCCAAGAAAAAGCCATATCTGAGACTGGCCAATAAAAGAAAAAGATTAATATGGGCAAAAGAACACAGACATTGGACAGAGGAAGATTGGAAAAAGGTGTTATGGACGGACGAATCAAAGTTTGAGTTGTTTGGATCACACAGAAGAACATTTGTGAGACGCAAAACATCTGAAAAGATGCTGGAAGAGTGCCTGACGCCATCTGTCAAGCATGGTGGGGGTAATGTGACGGTCTGGGGTTGTTTTGGTGCTGGTAAGGTGGGAGATTTGTTTTGGGTAAAGGGGATTTTGAATAAGGAAGGCTATCACTCCATTTTGCAACACCATGCCATACCCTGCGGACAGTGCTTGATTGGAGCCAATTTCATCCTACAACAGGACAATGACCCAAAGCACACCTCCAAATTGTGCAAGAACTATTTAGAGAAGAAGCAGGCAGCTGGTATTCTATCAGTAATGGAGTGGCCAGCGCAGTCACCAGATCTAAACCCCATTGAGCTGTTGTGGGAGCAGCTTGGCCGTATGGTACGCAAGAAGTGCCCATCCAGCCAATCCAACTTATGGGAGATGCTTCAAGAAGCGTGGGGTGAAATTTCTCCAGAATACCTCAACAAATTAACAGCTAGAATGCCAAAGGTCTGCAATGCTGTAATTGCTGCAAAAGGAGGATTCTTTGATGAAAGCAAAGTTTGAAGGAAAAAATTATTATTTCAAATAAAAATCATTATTTCTAACCTTATCAATGTCTTGACTATATTTTCTATTCATTTTACAACTCATGGTGGTAAATAAAAGTGACTTTTCATGGAAAACACAAAATTGTGTGGGTGACCCCAAACTTTTGAACGGTAGTGTATATATATATATATATATTTCTATTTAAGCATGTTTTTTATGGCTATATTTGATATATTTCCTGTTTACAGATAAATAATTTATGCGGATAAATAATTTGCCATGTTATATATTTCTCATGAAATGAAGAGAAGATCCTGTACCAGACCACCTATTCTTCTGTTTGTAGATGTTCATCAAGCTAAGAACTGCCAAATACAGTGTTCTCGTCATTCCTTGTATACATTTGCAAATAGGAGAACAACACAATCTTCCTCCAAAAAAAAACAAAAAAAAACAATGAATGACTGTAAGTAGTAAATAAGAACAGAACAAAAGTTATGTTAATTCCTACAGGGAATTAAACCAAAAGAAGCTGCATAAATGGAACTAATTTATGCCCCCATGCACTGACAGTGTCATGTCCATCATTTCATCAGGCCTTCATCCAACAGGTGATTTGATCTCTCTGAAGCATCCAATTTTACCAAGTGACATTTCCAGAATGGGAATTGTGCGTTCACTGAAATGTGTTTCCCCCCCAAAAAATGCTGCCTCAATAACCACATGCATTTGTAGATGCCATGACCTGCTCGCGTTGTCTACGCAGACCCCAATAGAGTTGAAAATGTCTTCTACAGAAACCAGTCAAGCTGGTAAACATCACATTTCACCCTCATGTGATTCTCATCTCCACCATGTCCGCCATGGGTCAGGAGCTCATCTGTCCTGAAGGAGCAGCACAGCAGCTGATTATGATGGATTATGATAGATTCCTCCTTGACTGACCTCTGCAGCCAGCAGCACATTCTTCACTGCACACACACACACTTCACACTCATAAATTCATGGGCACAGAGAAGTGTAAACACACGCACATTGCTGTCGATGCACACTTGCGTGGACACTTATGGGATACAGGACGCACAGTGACACATATGCACATACACACTGTACATGAAGTCAAAATGTAACCTATGCAATGCTGCTTGTAACTCACTCTCAAACAAGATCTCTAAACTGAACGACAGAATAGACCGTTTGTCAGTTCCACCAATAATGATACATTATGTTAAAAACTGCTCACTGTACAGCGGAGAGTTCTCCGTGCACGCTATTATACATACACACAGAGTTCATGATTATAAATAAGGCTGCAGTTTTAGTGAATGTGTGGAAGTATTTTGTGTGTTTGACCCGCCCACCTCCCCTCCCTCACACCCTGAGTGTAACTATTAATCATCAATCATTATTGTGTCACCGGAACGTAAAAGTCGTATTTTGCTCCCTGTACAAACGCCTATATTGATGTTTTTGAGGGGAGACCAGTCTGCACCTTCTTGCAGGTAAGCTCACAGCAGCACCAGTGAGAGTCTTGAACCTAACACAATTAACTCACAACAAACTCACATGAAAGCAAATAAACCCAGCGGAAAAAAAAAAAAAAACTTCGGAAACCAAAGCCAAAAGAGTGTGAGCTGCTTTTAGAGGGAGACCATTTGTTTTCATTTGGTTTGGTGTCTTTACCGGTGCCGTGCAGAGCAGTTTGAGTAGTGTGTCTCTGTCAGACCAGCCACCTCCGCCCCCACCCACAACCGCCATCTTTCGTTCCATTACCGCTGATGGCACTGGTGCGGTCAGGAGAAATGAGGTGTATGGCGCTAATCGCTGGTGCAGACTGATGCACGTTGAGTCACCTGGTCAACAAAACGCGGCTCTTTGCATTTTCTCCTGCTCTAAAACAGAGCAAAGGCCATTAGAAACGATAGCGAGTGGAAGAGTGAAGACGTTATTGACCCAGCAGAAGCTGCAGCGGTGTCAAGGCGCTTCAGCTCGGAGCGTGAGTCTGCATGTGATTGGGAGCAGCAGGAGCGGTGACTTGCAATGCTGCGAGAAGGAAAGGGTTATTGTTTATAACCCCTATGAGAACATGAAGCCGTTTTTTTCTCGGTGCAATGCAGTGCAAGAGTACTTTTTAGCCATTACCATGACAACATAGAGGTCTTTGGCTGTGTGTGTGTGTGTATGTGTGTGTGTGTGAGTGTAACAGAATTACGGGTCTGAGTAATGCAGCTGGTCTCTCAGAGGGGAAGTGAAGCCAAATGAAGCAGGCTCACCAGCAAAGAAGAATTAAGTGGCGACCAGAAGACACAACGGGGGGCCGTCAACACCGTCAGGTCGTGGATTTAGATGAACAAATACTTGGTCAAACACATGAGGCACACGAACATCTCCCGCACGCCCGCCTTCTACTACACAGCGGAGAGAGAAAAGCTTAACAGAGAGAAAATGAGACATCCCATTGCCCTGACTGTAATTACCAGTTGGGGAGAAATGATCACCTACTACTCTTGTGACCTTTCTCATCACTGTTCATGTCATTTCCTGTCACGTTGCTTTGCTGTCTGCGTTGGCCTTTTACAGACAGCACATAGACTGAAATCTTATTGGAATGACCTTTAGCTACAACATCAGCTGCCACGCTAAGAACTATTCACACACCATCTACCTTTTAAACTAAGGCCCTCCATCTGACTTATCATTTTGACTCATTACCATTCGGCTGAGTAGATATTATATTATAGGAGAAAAGGAGCGAGAAGACAAATCGAGAGAGACAGAAAGCACAGGCAGCGGCCACTGGCACTCTTCCCTCATCTGCATTCTGTTGAAATAAACATTTCCATTGTAATGCCCCTGTCATTCCCCCTTTACCCCGTCTCCTTAATGTAGTGCCTCTATCTCACATCCCTCTATTTCTTCTCCCGCTCACCTTGCGCTCTCGCTTTATGTTCCTCCGATGCTCGCTTTGCCCCAGCGTTTTTGGCAGATATAGTTCATTCACACTGCTTTTCAACCCCTGCAGTGGCTCCATGGCCTGGCTACACAATTAGGAGCTCATTACTTGCTAATACACAGACTAGAAGACAGACAAAAGCCAGCCTGTGCCTTTTTTTTTATTTTTTTTATCGAGCGCTCCCCGCTTCCATCATTTCATCTCTCTCTCTCTCTCCCCAGGCACTTTTTAAGTGAAAGGGTGCAACTTCTCTTCCTCCTCCTTCTCACTCCTCTCATCATACGCGCCGCTATAGTTCATCTTCTCCACGCTGCATAATGAGCCTGCATCTGCTTAGAAGAATTAATAGTTCAATTTCCATCTCTTAAGCATTGTTTCTGTAAAATTAAATATACTCTCGACTAAAATACCTATCACATTTAAGTCTCAGCGTGTCATTTTCTGGCTCATTTAGCGTCTATAAAGCCAGTTAAGCTTTATTGCTGCTTTTGTTTACCTTAGCTAAGCATATTTTTTTTAAGGATTTGATTGCAGATGCTTTCCTTCTGTCACGTTTAGAACTCAGTGTGACTCGAGGCAAACAGGAGCCTCACAGGTGGAACATAAGGTCAGCACTCAGCCTCTCTCAGCGCCACTGTCTGGATCATTTCTCACTATCCGGCTGGTTCTGTGAAAATGCCAGTTTGCTCAGTAAGGGGTCTCGCTGCGTAGCGGTGGATGAAGGGTGTGTGCTGTTTACCGGTGTGCTCTGCAACAGTCAGCCAAATGATGAAAGACACGCAGGGGAGTGTTGACATTTAGTTTCGTGCCGGTGATGGGCCAGTATGGGGAATCAGAATTAATGGAATAGATGTGTTTGTTTGACAGGAAAAGCTTCCTTCTTGGGAGTGATGAGGAGTCCAAGCCCATAAGTAGATATTTTCCTGTCTGTCTTCATGTATGCGCTCTGTGGTCGCACTGTGTATGCGTACTCCTGTCTATTTTTGTATGTCTGCGTGTCAAACAAGGCTGCTCTTTGTCCGAGCGGTGAGCAGCATTGCCGCAAATCTCATTTTTGTCATCGTTCTCCTCGTCCTCATCCTTCCTCCCCTTCTATCTCCATCAGCTCCTCCTCTCTGTGAAGGTAATCCCAAGGTGATGCTAATAGGCTGGGATGCTGTTGAAAATGCCTCTGTCATCTCTGAGAGGATTAGACGGACAATTGCTCCTCTGAAACCCAAGCCAAGTGGTTAAAAGAAAACTGCAACAAAACAACTTTAACTGGAATTGCTTGAGACCGCCAGCGCAAGTTTCTTGTTTTTTTTGTCCCATAACATAAAAATGCTAGACTTTATGTTACATTATAATGTTCTGATCTGCATTTTTAATTTAACCACAGATGGGCTCATAAACAGCCAAAATAAACCAATGCTATGGGATTATCGGCTCAGTGTTATCTGTGATCCCAGATTAATGGGAGACCACTGTGTGATTAATAAGGCCTTCTTAAACCAAGCCAGGCTAATGTGGCCAGCCACCGCTCCCAAAACCAAAGATGGGATAAGGGAAGGCCTATTTCATAAAGCAGAGGCTGCTAAATGAATACATAGTCATCAGACAGAGGGCAGAGAAACAATCACAGTTGGACTCACGCTGCCAAAGACCTTGTTTGTTTGCAAAGTATGCATTTTTATTTTTCCATTAACCTTTATGTATCCATACCTAAGAACACTGAAATGGCTTCAGGGAATGAGTTGCAGGGAATAATTACTTGAACAGACCTCAGTAATTTGTATATTATATTAATAATATATATACGGCGGCTCCTTGCTGCAGCTCCATTCAGAAGAGAGAAACACTTACTTTTCTAATTATTTTTTTTTTCTGGAGATGTGCATTACCGTGACCGTAACAAATAAAAAATCAAATCGAATTTTCTGCACTGACCCCCCCCTGCACAAGTTTACATTTCACTTTCCTACAACCTTTATCTAAGTTTGTATGCATGTGGGCTTTATTGGGGTTTTGTGAAATCCCATATCAGTGAATTTTAATGTAAGTTTTACATTAAATACACATGAAATTCTATATTGACTATTTCCAAATTTTACTACCATATTCACATTATAGCATTATGTTTTAAAGTTGACTAGAAATAACTTGAGGGCAATTTAAATGTTTATTGGTTCTCAGCCATGTGTTTGTATCGTGTCCATGTGAAATATTCACATTTATAAATCAGGTATGAGGTTATCAGAATCCCAGTTTCTCTCGCTGACATTTTGTCCCTTCAAGCCAGTACTCTCTTTCTCTTTTCTCTTCCCCTCTCTCTCTGTCTCTGTCTGGTACTATATGAGCCCAGATGCACCATCAATAATGCAGCCTCTTTAACTAGGCAGAAGCTTTTAGGAGGGTTTGTCTGTGCCCCTCCCTCCTCATGCCTGCTAGACGCTGGGTGGCCACGTCCTACTGAAAAAAATCTTTCATTTAGTCCTGAAACCAGAAATAAACTTGCTGTTGTGAGACATTTTATACTTAATTTATATTGTTATCAGGGCTTTTTCTTCCCCGCCTCCCAACTGCTGGAAAGCACTTAATGCTGGCAGGGCAAGAGGTCACAGTCTCACTAGGGGAGTAAAGAACTGAGCACTGACTGCCTGTAGCCAACAATGATATGGGAGCTGAAGCAAGAAGGAAACTCGGACATTGTATAACTCTATAGAGTTTTGTATTCTGCTTGAACATATTTCGTTTGCATTTCTACGCACAAGGCTTGAAAGGCATCTCAAAGCCCACACAGCCTCACGCTGCATTGGAATCAACTATCTTCAAGCAAACCCATGTGGAGCAGCCTGCTTAATTTTGTGCGGAATATGTGTTTGTGTGTGTGTGTGTGTGTTTCTTGGATTAGTTAAGGGGGTTTGAGGAAATAAAGGCTGTTTGTTTTCTGACTAATGCTCTCAGAAATCACGGTTATCCCACAATGTCTGTGATAATGCCATAAGCCATAGGAGGTTAGAAAACTTCCATTTATTCAGGCATGTTGACTGTAAACAACAGCACTGTTTGATGTGAGTCCAAGAGAGCAGATCCGGTGCAGGAAAATAAAAATAACTTCTGAATAGTGTTCCCTCCGAGATAATGATTGTGTTGGGATGTTGCCATATTATCCGTGTTTTCAGAAAAAGCATAACATGAAGACGAACGAAAAGACATTTTTTAGGGAATTAAAGAAATGCGAATGTTGCCAAACGTCACGGAGGTTTGTCCCTTTTAAGTTCACATATCGTTAACATACTTTGCATGTGATGCCATTAAAAAAGTAATGCCAGTTGGTTTTAATATTTTGTGAGTTTATATGGCATTTTTTATACCGTCTTCTGCCTTGCTTTTGATTAAAATACAAACATAGCGAGACGCTATAGAAAACAGTGTTTTGCACATCACTAGGCTTATTTTCTGTCTTCCTTCCTTGAGGAATTTACTCAGACTTTTCTGCCTTGAGAGCCAGTGTCCTTATTCCAAAGACAAACAATTGTCTCGTTATCGTGCTGCATGGATGGTGACTAATCCTGCTTTAGCCCTATAGAGAGGACGGGCTCGTGGTCCATTGTTTGTTCCTCTCCAGATGCAGGGGGATTGGGCTTATGCCCCACCTGTGAGAGCTAACCAGTGCTGGCCGATCCCACTGAGAATAAACTATTCTCTTTGTTAGGATGGTGCCAAATGTTTTTCAGATTTGACCTGACAGTGGGTGGTTTTCAGGATGACCTTGCATTCTCATTTTTTTTTGCCCATGGGGGTGAAGTCAGCTAAAGTTCAATTTTGTATCTTTAGTTTCAAACTTGGAGAAAAACATGGAGAAGAGGCCAACTTATCTACTTTAAGATCCCCTCCAGATCATTTTTAATATATGTAAAAATAAATATTCTACATTGAAAGGAGGTTTTCACAGTGTGTTATTTTATTCCCAAAAAACATGTTCAGTAAACTACTGGAAAGGATAAAAAGTTACAGCTACTCCTTCACTTTCATCAAAAATTACAAAATGAATGAATATGCAAATATGGAGAGGCTTCCAGGCACAGCTGCACGCCACCCACAACTTTGGCGTCACTGGTCTGATTGTACTCTGATCTGAACTAAGTAACTAGCAGGCAAGACTGCAAAGATGAAATTTTACTTGCATGTGTGTTGCATCTGGTCTCTGGCTGTTTCGCAATAAACTCAGCAGTGGCATGAAAAGTCACTTTCTTATTAGCATCTTGTTCCTCAGGACATTGGCACATGTGTTCTGGAATTCAAATGACTAATGGCTGAAATTTTCATGTCATTAGTGTGTGCATGTCTTAGAATAAACTGTGCAGTTTTGTAATTATGAATATTTAAAGCATCATGTGAAACAAGAAAATCTAAATATTGCTACGCCGCTGACTTTAGTGACAGAGGAGGATTCTTAAACATGGTTTTGCTCTCTTCAGCAGCATTACCACCATGCTGCGTTTGTTTAAATTTCTTTCTCAGTATGCCTCCTCCGCTCAGTCTATATCCCTGCTCGGCTATATGTATATGCATGGTACCCTGATAGACATAAAGTGTATGAATAAAATATAGGAATCCAGCAGACATTTCCATTTCACAATAATGCTCTGGTTCTGTGGCAAACAGAGGAGAAAATGGTCAAACGTGCTAATGCTAATAATACTATATCAACAATCAGCAGTAGGCTAGCAGTGACCGGGAGTGTCGAGGGAACTGTGGATTCCATACTGGGAGAAAAATATGGCACAAATCACCCCATTAAGAAAACATAATTGTCATTATTTTTCTTGATCAGCACTGTTACTCTCTTATTGCATCAACATACACATTTTGCATGCACCTTTGTGTAATGTAAGCCTATCAGAATTGTTTTGCCAAATTATTTTTTCCTGTATATATTGAAGGGCTGGTAGAGACCTTCCACAACCTGAGCTGACTGGTGCCTGTGCTCAAATTTCCAAACAACTAGTGGGCATTTTGTGGGTTATGTTATTATGGACCTCTGCCTTATCTGTCTCCAGTCAATAATTTATACATATACATACATTGTGAAGACAAACACCATATCTTGCTTATAAATCATATAATACTGTTTACTGCAAATAAAGTACAAGAAAATGAACAAGCACAATTAACTTAAACCATCTATCTGTCTAATTTACTGACTTCTTTTACCTCCCTTGTAAACACAACAAGCTATAATGACCAGACGAGGGATCAATATGTCTCTATTACTGGTCCTCTAATAAAGCTCGCAGCTCATGACGTGATTAAAAATGACAGACCGTGCTGCCTTGGAACAGTATCCAGTCTCATTTTCTCACTTTTAGGATAGTGCTGAATAAGATTACATAACAAACTGTTTTTCACAGCTGTCACTACTTATAAAGCTATCTATTGAGGAGAAGGCCAAGATGATTTGGTCCCATTACTCTTCGATTGGTAAGGAGACCAATGGTGAGCTTCACAGGTTTGAGTGAAATTGTCCGTGGTGATGCTTTAAACAAGTCAGCAAGTCAACAATATTGTACTGAGCAGTTAGAGGACGCTGTGACTCGGTAGTGTTTGTTTGGAAGTGGAAGGTCAGAGGTTCGATCCCTGACCATGGCAGCCAACATGTTGAAGTGTCCCCCAAATTGCTCCCGATGCTGCATTCTTCAGTATGTGAATATACTGGTGGTGGCAGTTTGCATGGTTTATGGAAGCCTTGAGCACTAATATGAATGTGTATGTAAATGGGGAAATGAGCACCATCTGTACTGTAAAGTTTGTTGCCTGGTCGCAATGACTAAAAAAATGCTATTTAAATGCAACTTGTTTGCCATATACTGAACTTGAAGGGAAAGTTACAAATATGACGCAAAAAAAGTTTGCTTTTAACCTACCTTAGGTGTTAAAAGCTTTTCACATGCTTAACTTTGACCTACTGTGCCTCCTCCAGGTTTACTAAGTAGGGCATGATGTCATCAAGAATATCAAGGTGTATGTGCTTTTTGTTTTCATTTCTAAATATGTGCGTAACACAACTGGGTAAATCTGGGATTTGTCTAAAACCTGTCTGGCTGTAGGATTACTCCTGTTGGTCACCTTGTTCGGGCTTTGTCGTAAAGCTGCAGCCACCACTGCTGGCAGTGAGGTGTACAATGGTTGAATGTATTATGTGAAACATTGTGAAACTGAAGACTATAAATAGAATTGAATCGTTACATTAAGGATTAACTTGTGGTTAGCGGTTGTATTCCATTGTCACGTTAATGTTGTCAAAAGAATATGAAGCAGGGAAAGTATCAGCTGACTCGGCCTCACATTTCTAGGTTCCTCTACTCTGCATACAACAGAGGCTCTGGCAGGAAGACTGACTCACATCAACCCCTTGACTATTTTTCTCTAGGGAGGAATCTTATTTTTGGAGTGTGCTACATTTTTCCTAAAGTAAAAGATATGGCCTACATAGTGAGTGTATCAGTCACACTATCACACCAACATAAACAGAATTACATTAAAGTGGAAATATGGGAATGCAACATTGTTTAACAAAAGAAGACTCTGCCTAAATTATAGAGGTCTGGCTGTTGTTATGATAATTCTAGCTTGATGAAATATTATTTTAATTCATAACGTTCTAAAAAATATTGGATAATCATACATTTAGCTTGAAGTTGTCCATGATTATCAAGCATCGTCTGCAGCCCACCAACAGAGCCGCTACAATGACATCCAGTGCAATTGAATAAATGCCATATCCACACCCAGGAACTCATCATCTATTCATTTTGTTTACTGGTAATTATCCTGCATTTGCCAAGTTTTTTTGTTCCTTGTTGTGTTTCTAAGTGATTATCTAGAGTCCTGTGGTTTATTTATAAAGCATGTACCCCTTTCTTTTCATCAGAAAGAGCTTTTGATTTACTTCTTCCAGTGTCATGCTGCTACTCTGCTCATTCCCATTTCCTTTATCTATTTTCTACTGTTCTTCATTTCAAATGCTACTCCATTTGTACCTTCATGGGAATTTGTTTGATTTTTCAGGCACAACATGTAATCCACTACACATAACCAACTACCTAGGATACTAAATGGCTCAAAAAAAGGACCACAGTCATATTTCTGCACACTGGTTTGCTGGAATTGTTCATTTTCTGTTCAAATATCCCCAATATTTGTGTCAAGAAATCATGTTTTCATGAGGGTGTCATCAATGCTTAGTGATACCAATGAGTATACAATTATAATTTGCCTTCCAGGGCTTAAGATGTGCTTAATGACTTTTGATTTAGCACTTTCTTAAAGCCAAATTGCATGCATAATCTGTTTTTGTTATTGCATTTTCCTCATCAGGTATTAGCATTGTGTTTCGGATTTGATGGGGATTTGGTTATTAACTGAGAAATGTGTGTAATGATGATAATCTAACTTCACTTTAGCATCTCATATGGGCTGAATTCTTCTGACTTTAGATTTAGGTTTGGAATAAAAGTGTTGGGTCTGTGGCTTAATTGCTCATTAGCATTGCCGTCACAACCGTGCGGAATTGACACCACAAATAAGGTAGCTGGTGATGGAGCCTGTGCCCCCTGTCCTTTCTGACTCACAGATTCACAGAACCATCCGGAAAACAGTTTCCATGTGGCTATTAGAGGCTGAAAAAGTCCAAACAACGGCTGAAAGAGGCGGGGGCCTAAATGTAGCCGGTATTATTCGTGTTTTACTGTCTTTTTTCATGCATGACTGCCCTTTTCTCCATCTCTCCCCATTAAGGCCTCGCTTGCTCTGTTGCTCTGTGCTTATTCCGCCCCGCCTGTGCGTCTGTCTGTCTGTAGGGTGTCTTTAATTGATGCAGACCAGGTTCTTTACACTTGCGCTTATTTATACTGGATGCCTCAGTGAGCTGAAGGAACAGGATGGAGAATCTTTTCCTCTCTCTGGGAAGCTCTTTTCTTTCTCTCTCCCTGCCACGCACACACAATGAAGAAGACAGCCAAATTACCTCCACCCCCTGCTGCGCCTTAGAGTCTGCTTGTATAGCCAGCCCATTAAAAGTAGTGAGTAATTGAAAAATAAGTTTCTATCGTAAAACCTGAAAAGCCGAGTTTTTGTTCACAGCTAGGCCACATCGATCCACTCCTCCCTTATCCTCCAGCTCAGGCAGACCTTGACGGCCATGCTGGTATTGATACTATCATGCTGTAACATTACTTGACTTGTTCTTTGGAGACTGTTTTCCCAGAATGCTGTAATATTGAGGACAAAAGGCTGAGGTTTAATAAACAATTAAATGAAAAACCATTATTTACCATCTGGAAAACAACCCCCATACATGTATATTTTATTGTGCGTCTTCAGCCATAGCATGACTTTCACTTCTACTCTAGCGTACATAGGATACAAAGAGAGCTCAATTGATTTTGTGGTGCTGTTTCAATCTGCAGATCAACCTTTCACCTAGGGCTAATCAATGCAGGTCAGATATCTAAGCCTGCTGAGGAAGGTGGGGTTAAAGCAGTAACAGCCAAGGCAATAGTCATCTCAGAAATAGATTTATATCACTGACCTTTCATGCGAAGAGCAAAGGGAATAGAACTCGCTTTGGGCGGCTATTACTTGGAATCTGAGGGTAGAAAATGACTTTACTGTCCACCCTCCTTTTGTCTTTTTTTATTACTTTTCCTACCTTTTGGTTCTGTAGTTCCATGTGACATTGTGTCCACCTGCATCTTCTATTTTATTCCACTCATATTTGTGAGTCTGCTCATCTTCACCTTTCCTCTTCCTTAGTGGGGTTACACTCTCTACATGTTTTCCATAGTTACCGTTCTGTGAACTCCCGATAGCATCTTTCTTTTTGTTTTTCCCACCATGCACCACTGTCTTCCTGTTCAGTATTGAAGCAACAGTTGCTTCAAGACATATCCAGAAGAAGCTATCTATATGCGTTAAGGTTTAATACAATTCCAGTCGGCTCTGTTGAGAGTAATACAGATTTTATTACCAAATCGGCTGTCCAGAGTTGGAGCAGGTTATGGTTAGCAAGATATTAATGTGGGTGGCTAGAACGTAGGCTGCCTTGCATGGTCTGTGTTTGCATATTCAGAGAATTGCTTAGGGTCTACTGAGGTCTCCAGAATCATTATATATCACGTGTATCCATGGAAATTCAAGGAATAACTTTAATTTTTGCTTGTTCAAACTGCCAACAGTGGTAAAAGATACTGAATAATTGCCAACCCTTTTAAGAGACTGTGGGACGCAGATATTTTCAATTCCAATTATGCAAAAAGTAATCACCTTCTGAAATAAATGTAAAAATCATATCTCAGGAGATACTAAGACATCAAGAACCAGTAGTTTAATTCCATTATTTTATTTTAATGTGGGATTTTTTCCATGCCTGATCCCAGAAATGCTTGTAATGATTAAGGTGCTCTGGTTAATTTTAAGTTATTTTTTGTCCAATTTTTTCACATTTACTTCTTACTTATCTGACAGGTACAGTGTATTCAATGGATATTTCATAAAATATTTTGCATAGTAATTTCTGTAGTGTTTGTCTTCACTTCTGGCCTTTGCAGACACATTACTACATTTATTTGTACATCACCACAGTCAGCTGTTGAGCAGAGGCGTGCATGAACAATAAGGATCCTTTGGTATGAACATTGCTCTGTAGCACTGCTTGTGGTCAGAAAGTGCAAAGGGTACCTTTTAAAAATAGGTTTTCTTTTTTAATACTTCTCTTGGAACACTAGGAGGTTTTCACCTTCACGTTCTGCTGAAAGAGGAAGGTTTCACTGTCTAACTTCAATCTGATGGTACACAAATATCTAATTAGGAATCCAATCATGGTCTAATAAGCGACTTACAAAGGTAAGAGAGAACAGTTGAAACCTCCAGTGCACTTAGACTAAGAATGGACCAGTCAGTAGAGCAGAAATGAAACCCTTTGAAAAAAGAAATATTTGCATATTAATAGATGTAGATTTCTATTGAGGATGAAGGAGCAGATGTCAATTAAATTATTTTGAACAAAGTAATTGAACGTTTTTAGGGAAAACCATATCAGACTGATATTATTTAAAGCGTTTTTATGCTTTTTAATTGTGTGTACATATTAGAAATGTTTGCTTTCATTTGTGCCCTTATGTTCTCAATATGATCTACCACAGCACAGCAGCCGTGCTCATATTGCATGTCACTTATGACTCAACTCGAGATGAAGAAAGATTACATTAGGGAGGATTTTACCTTTAGAAAATATTGCAGAAAATATTCCAAATGTGATTTCCAAAGTATTATTCAAAACCACTGGGAAATTAGACTTGTGTTGATGCTGGGAGTTCTTTTTTTTGTTTCAAATTATAATTGAGGTAAAAGAGGTGCTCTCTATATAGATTCCCAGCAACAGCAGTTGAGTGAAAAGATGTACTGAGATGAATTTCACCCTCGGTGAACCAGTGAAACTTCTTGGAAGTAGCGCAAATGTAAATCCTAATTAAAAAAGTTAGCATCCAGCTGATGCCGGAAAGATTCCACGCACTGTGATTTAAGAGTCTAAATAATGCCTTAGTGGACACAGACATGGTGGAGGGTGGGAAAGGGCTGCAGGCAGAGAGGATGGGTGTGCAGAAGCAAGGATAGTATAGTCAATATTTACCCTGAGTAATTGGTCTACACTTCCCCCTGCAAGATACACAGACGTCCAGCGTCATCCCTGCCTTATCTCCTTCAGTTCTCCCTCACACACCCACTGTGTGACCACTGTTGCACACAGCAGTTTTGTGCAGCTGTGCATAATGCCCCAAGATATCCACAACATAATAGTTAAAAGCATATAGGACGGACAAGTGAGTCACTGTGCACGGACACTGTCATGTGCATTAAAATTCTCCTCGGGAGTGTTGCAGTGCCCACAGAACAGTAGTGTGTTATTACTCTGTTAACAAGCTCATAGAGCAGTCCATAATGAGCTGTGTAGCCACACTTACTGTAGTAATGAGGTGGGCATGCTACGGTAAACCGCTGTACTCTATTGATAGAATGACAGGGGTGTAGCAGTAAGATGTGTCGGGCCTGCCAAAAGACGAACCTGGATGCAAGAAGTGCTGTTTGGGTTTGCTGTTGGCAGTGTCAGAGGCTCATGGGAAAAGATGAGCTGTCTGTCAACCTTCTTTATTCACTCTTTTTGGCCCTCTCTCAAATACACACAATGTATACAGTCTTCTCTCTGCGCTCACTCTCTTTCACTCTCATGCTCTCAAAGCAACTCTCCAATTAACCTGATGCCTCTCGAACCGCCGACTCTATGAAGTCATTCTGCACAGCTCCCTCCTCCACTTGTTCTGTGTGGGCCTGAGTGGACATTTACATAGTATTTTGTTTAGATGTTCCGTCGACATTGAGTGACCCCAATCACACTTATCTTTGTGCTAGTTTTTGGGCCTGTAAACACTCATGGAGGCTGCCAGCTGCTGAGGAATGTATCAAAGGGTTTAGTGACAAGGAGAAAATTGCATATCATCATGTTTGGACCAAATAACTTAATATTATAACAATATATTTTACGTCTTGTGATTGGTAACAAATGACTGAGGTTGAGTTGTAAAATATTGACATATTGGATATTGGTAGAAAATCCAATATAGTGCATCCCTACTTCAAACACTTACTCAATATTCCAATATCCAGAAATCTAATGCAATATTCAGTCCCATATTTTACAGTCACAGATTTTAGTCAGATACAGCATAACAAAAACACTTGGCCTTGGTGTCAGCTTTGGATTTATATGTTGATGTATTTTTGGAAATATGTGATTAATCAAGCACCTCTTCTTAATGTCTTTTCTGTATTCTAGTACAATTTTCAGTTTAAATAGTAAAATGAGAAGTCCAACAGTATCTATCAAAGTTCAATAACTAACTAACTATAAACACTTCCATGGTCTTCATTCATGCCCTCTAATGTTACTGTGAAGGTGTACCTCTCTTCTCTATTTCTCTCCAAAGTGCACTTCTGTGTTGTTCCCCTTTGTCAGGAAGAGACGAACAAAGAAGGAAGGGAGGGGACGAGCCGGGGGAGATTGTGTGAAGATGGTGGTACTTTCTCAGATAGATAACAAAAAAAAATTGCCATTCAGTTGTTTTCACACATACCTGGATGGCACCCATTGTAAATTGCTGTCTGCAAGAGATGGTCTCCCAAAAAACCTTTGAGGATTTCTGTATTCCTATTTACTGGGATATTATACCACATAGATGACACGAAGAAGCAGGAACAAACAGTTACTTCTGTGAAGGTTGTTAATTAATGACGAGAATACATAACAATTTCCATTGCATGTATTCATTGATGATTGCATTGGGCGGCTACTCCAACCAATGAAAAATTATAATTGGAATGCATTACTGTCCTCATACATTACAAGAGCCTTTTCTCTTTATCCCTCACTTCCCCTTCTGTATATTGCAAGAGACAAAAGAGGGGTTTGCATCATGCTCACAGAGGATCAGAAGGGTCGTGCTGTCTTATTTAAGAGAGGATCCGTATATGGTTTCCACAACCTGCTGTGGTAAAAGGGCAGCAAGAGCGGGATGATGTAAGAACAGATGAGTTCTACGTGTCAGTTACTCAGCTGTACTCTGGGAACTGGCTACATCTACTAAGTGAATATAAACTGACTGTGAACCTGTGAGCTCTGGTTATGAATTCACAAACACTAAAAGGTCAAAGCTTTCTATTTCGTATCGTAGTACAACGGATCCCTCGGTAATGAATACTGCCTCATCCAGAATTTGTCTTTGTAATGATTAAATGGAAAAGCAAACCCTGCACAAAGTGAATTCATTTATCTGATTTATTTTGAAATATTGGACAAACAGAGGCAGCAGCATCTATTTAACAGCCCTGTAGCAAAATGTATATTTAGTATTTGTGTGAAACATGATTTTTAAATCATAGACTGTATATAAAGTCATTATGACAGCTCCCCGAGAGAGAAGCCTAACACCTCAATTGCCCCCTTGTAGCTGGCTGTAATATGTCTTAAGCCCCGCCTTCTCCACATAGGGTTAAAAAGAGGACAAGTCGCAGGCTTGAATGATGTCAAACCACTGGGATAAAAATCATAAGTGTAACATCATGAGTGACAGCTGTGACTCACACAATTGGTCAGGTAATGGTGGGCTTAAATGCAGGGGTGCCAGCTCCGGATCATTACTGTGTAGACTTTAGGCTCAAAATTGGGAAAATGCCCCTTTCCCCTAATTTTTTTTGATGGTGGGATAACATGAGTAAGCGTTGTTCATCGTCATAGACAGCATCTATGTTTTAAATGGTCAGTTTTTAATGATAATATGGATGTATGGCTGTAACTGTTCAGTGTAGTATCTTTTTCTTATCAGATTCACATCACTGCACCTCAGATTTTGACTCATGTAGAATGTATATATATATATATATATATATATATATGAAGTGTGTCCCATTCATTCACTTAACTGTTTAACCACAGCGTCACTTAAGGCTTAAAGGTCCATACCTCTTGGCAGCAGGTGCACCTCCTTCATCCTGCTCTTAAGTGTAATGAAGTGCCCTATACCAGCTGAACCCAGTTTCAGCACTGCAGCATGAAAGTGTTCCCAAGTCTGTCCGGAACTCCTCATTACCGCCTTATAGTTTTGTTTACGAGCTAAACTGCTCACCGCATAGTGTCAAACCTCAGCCAAAAGGCCATGTTTCACATTCCAGCCCATTATGCCGCAGCTGCACTGCGTCAACCAGAGCTGCCCCGAACCAGCTCGGGGCACATGCTTTCTGCTGAATGCGTTTATTTCTGGTCTGTGTGTGCGTATCTGTGCATCTGTGGCTAAGACATAAATATGGGCTTTGTTTGTATGTGAGTGTTCTTTGGTGTTTGTTTCCTTATCTGCCCGATTACGATACCGCCCGGCTCTAAACTTGACGCTTACGCCCACAATACTGTTAACACAGAACGACCTCCTCTGCTTTTGTATTCATGAGATCGTCCTCTGTTTATTTGCCTGTAGATTGATATAGCTTTTTAAAGAGAGCCACTGCCTTTATTATTTTTCTATCTATATAGAATGGAGATAATAACAGTCTTCCATTTTGACTGTGTTGATGAATATCGCTGGAATGCAATATCCCTCCACCTGTTTAATTTCTTCATGGAGCAGGAGTGTAATAATCTTTCTTGTTGTCCCCCCCTCCCTCTATCTCTTCCTGTTGTCATCCTATCTGTTTATCAATCAGAGAGCCAGCTGCTCCCAGGGAACAACTTCACCACCGAGTGCAACATCCCTGGAAACTTCATGTGCGGGGATGGGAAGTGTGTCCCAGGTGGATGGCAGTGCGACGGATTGCCCGACTGCTTTGACAAGAGCGACGAGAAAGGCTGTCGTAAGTCCAGTTTCAACCCCATCATCATATCCCCCTTTTCCAGCCCTTAGCAACGCCTTAAAGCAGTGGAGCCAGATAGCCTATTTAGAGTCACGTCATGTCTTCTCAACTACTAAACTCCTCTCGCTATCCAACATTCTCCCGTCCCAACCCATAGAGCCATAAGGGCTATTTAAACCTAATTCTCTGCCAACTTAAATGAACTTCCTTCCGCAATCCTTCCCGCTCTTCCCCCTACTGCGTGCGCCCCTCCTCCTCCCCGCCAGACCCACGGCCCCAGTTTAGCACCAGGGCAAACTTAATACCATCAAAGCAAAGGCCGATTACTTGTGCGTGCAGGAATAGTAGCGCATGCATAATTCTACTGTAAGGCTACAGTAATAGTTCAGTTTTGATCCTCACTTTTAGTTGGCTTTGATCTTTCTGGTCTGCTGCTCCTCCTCTTCCCCCTCCCGTCTCAGCAGGAGCTCCACACAAAGATGGGATTGCTGATGAAGATTGACTTTGAGGCCCCGCCACACTGAATGGAAACCCCCATCTCCCCTTAAATTAATCTCTCTAACTGTCTCGCACTTCCGTTTTCACTCGTCTTTGCGCCTATTTCATCTGATGATTTTGGGCTTTTGGCTTGTAAATTGCTTCTCAGAGGCTTGTTTCCAATTAGAAAAGTATGGCCCTTTTCTTGCAGAGATTCCTTTTTTTTCAGGGCAGCTAATTCCTTGTAAAAAAAAAACCTCACATATGGTTTGTCCTCCATTCTGTCACCCCTCGCATTTTCTGCTTTTCTCCTCCTCTACTCCTCCAGCAGTCACTTCTCTCACTGTTCTCTCTTGGCAGCTCAGGGAACAGGCTGACTGCTCTTGACAAAGTTGTGTCCCATGGCATACCAGCACACACACACAGACACACACACACACACACACACACACACACACACACACACACACACACACACCCAAACTTTGAAGTCATCAATCTATCTAG
>JAOWBC010000049.1:16276455-16289206 GCA_028566105.1 Hypoplectrus providencianus | reverse complement strand
CACACACACACACACACACACACACACACACAAACACACACACACACACACACACACACACACACACACACACACAGCCAAACTTTGCAGTCATCAATCTTTCTAGTTTGAATGCCTGGGTCATTTATAAGTTATATACACATTTCAAGAGGTGTCCTAAACTATATTCTGTAGTACACCTCACAACCATGCAACTTAAAGAAAGTCTTACAGTACCCAGATGGATGGCTTCTGTGCCCCAGATTCTCATCACTCAATGGCCTTAAACTGTCAGCAGCTGTCAGACCTGATAGAATAAAATCCTGGATCATGTGGACTAATTGCATCAGAATTAGTTACATGAGGTGGTCCTGTTTTATCTAATCGCACAGTGTGTGTGACAGGTTGTTACACTCCAGTTAACCTCAAGTGCTTCCACTTTGAACCCAAAGACACGCAAGACTTCTGTTTCGGTTGCCGACACTATACCGCTAAAGATAAAAGCAAGTTATCATAAAGCATCACGCTCAGCCTGCCTCTCCGGTTGTCAGAGGACTATTTGTGTTTGTTGTCGACGTCTACATTATCTGCTCTGGCATAAGTGGGCCTTATTATCCTCAAATAGATGGCTAGTTGTCAGTCGATATCTCTGGCGACTGCTTCACAAAAAAATCCCCAGACAGACCTCCGGCTCCATTACGGGTTCTGCGGGGACAGACAGACAGGCGGAGGCAGAAGGAGACAGGGGAGTCAGGGAAGGAGAGGAGGTAGGGAGGAGGACTCATTATGGTGGCTACAGCAGGAGTTCTGTCTGGATGTCTATTATCTGAGGAGAACACAATGCCTGGAAGCTTTGAGACTGCGGTACTGCAACTCCGCAAGTAGAATCATAATTAGACACCCCCCTCTAAGAAAACGCACACACTCATGGTTATATATACATATTTAACAGGGGAGACAGTAAATTTGCTAACTTGAAAGACAGTTTGTTGACTTAACTTATTCTCCTTCTGTCACCGAGCTGCAGGAATACTGTGTTTCAATGCAGACTCCTCAAAACACTGTCAAAATTACTTTTATTTAGTTGAATATTGCTATCACATTGTCTTTTCTTTTACTGTTATATAACCAATAGGAACTAGCACAGTGTATCTCATGATGTCTGGCCACTGTCCTTTTCAATCACGGTCATTACCATGGAGGCAGAACAGTGTTGACCAGCACAGGATATTTAATTTCCTCGTGTTGGTAATATGAGCAGGTGGCTTCTGTCAGGAGGATTCCATGAACATGTGTTTTAATTCTTCTTCAATGTGGATGTTTGGAGCTTTCTGAGCATTTTTGGCCACTTCAATTCTCAATAAGTTTTAAATGACCAGGAACACAATCTTGGGTGTGTTCCATAAAGTGAGTTTACCAAAAAAGTCAAGTTGTTTTTGAAGGGTCTGACTCATCTTCAGTCGATTTGGTTCTATAAAGCAAGTTTGAGGTAGGGTAAACTGATTTCATAGTATAAGTTGCATCAATTATTGAGCAATGAGCAACAAAATATATGAAATAAAAAAACAGCAAAAACTGCAAATCACCCAGTGCTGAAATACCAACCCAGCAACCTAAACCCCTTCTTCTGCATGCCTCCCAAAGTTGCCATTGTAATTGAACTGAGGTGCCAAGTTTGATTAATGGAACCAAATAAACTGAAAGTGAGCCGGACCAAACGCTATAAGCCTGGCAAATATAGTAAATTTGCTTTCACACATACAAATACAACTAAACGTGTGTGTGAGCCTGTAAAATTCTCCAGTACATCTTTTGCTCCAGGACTACTTTAGCCACATACCTTTTCACCAGAGGACAGCTGTAGTTAGAAAGTAGATTCCCTGTAAGCCCAAGCTGCAAACACTATATTTGTAAAACTTGGTACATAGTTTTGTGAAGCACAGTCACTTGTATATCAGTCTAATCAGCTCGAAAGTACTTTGCAAGACCGAGCCACCCACACATGAACTTGCCGTGACACTGTCTAGCAGATTTTCATTTCACACCAGCAGAAATAAACTTCTTTCTGCCTTCGTTGCTGACCTGACTATATTTTATTCTAGTGCCATCAGGGGGAGAAGAAGTCCAGAATAGAATCATGCAAACGTGGTCTGCATTGGCTCGCCTTTGTCCCTTATTTATTTACTTATTGAAGATGCGACCCAGTTGGTTACGCCTCATAGGACAGGGATTGTTTCTAGAGCGGTCAGGGGAATGTTTATTCACCTATAAAAGACAGGCTCCTCTCTCCTTCCTGAGCCCCTCTGCTCCCCTCTTGTTTGTTTGTTCTTCCGGTCCCCTGTAGCACCGGGGTCAGCCTGAGTCATGTAAATACTTCTTGCTGGATCTCAAATAACAGTCTAGGCTGAGAGAACAGGCGCAATATCTCCAGCTTGAGTCTTATTGAATTAAAGATGTAGCTTATTGTGTTACTGTCCTACTGTGTGAGACCAGGACTCCCCTACAGATCGTTTTAATCAAGTCCATTTTTTAGTGCAACCTCTGCTTTGCACCGCATAACTGAATTTCAGATGAAAACCTATCAGTTGTTTTTTTACCTTATCTCCACATCGAGCATCTGCCCTACGTGTTTGTCCTTCTATGTGTATATGTTGGCAGGTCTGAGGGGTTTAAAAGCAATGATTCAGAGACAGGCTGCTGACTAATTCCTCACACAAAGAGGTCAAAAGTACCACCCCGCACCCTGGTGTCCATAACGACAGCCTGGGAGAGTGTTAGACGAGATGGATCCTGACAGAGGAGAGAAGGAGGAGAGCTGACTGAGCTTACTGGGCCTCAGAGCCAGGATTAGCCTCTTTGCCCTTGTCTGGGCAGGGCATGAACAGGCGAGAGAGGAGAGATGCATTGTGAGGCCGAAAGGGTGAGTGGGCATGCTGTATAAAGCAAGAAGTGGGGAATCAAAAAGGGAAGTACATTTAATAGAAATGACTGCTGTAAACTAGCGGTCCTGCAGGCTGGGGCCATGGCCTCTGTGTGTGAAGGAATTCATGTATTCAGATTCCTACACTCGGAAACTTCTGTGTAAGTTCAACCTTGGCTGCAGGGCTACAAGCAGGGCCAGTGGCTCTAAAAGAATGAGGCTCAGAGCACCTCAACCATGCTGAGGGGTTGCCCATCTCTTTATATTCTGCTCAGCATGCAAAAAGATTTTCTGTGTTTAATCTGTTTATTTATTTAACCAGTTAGGACAATTGAGAATCAATTCACATTAAAGGGGCTCTTCTGTGTATGGCACAGATTAATTAAACGCTAGTCCCAAGTGTTTAAGGAGCACGTCCATGGCCAGATTTAAACCCAGACTTAATGCTGGTATAACTAGGGCTTCATAGAAATGACTTCTTTAAACAGGAAGTTAGCTAGTAACTTGTGAATTTTAAAGCTTTTACAAGTCCTTACAAAAGATGGTTGCGAACAGGTGGCTGATGGGAGCAGTCTCTAGTTGTGTTTCAGAGCTCTAGGAGGTTGTAGATTAGGATAATAAACTATTTATTAAGATTTTTGCTAGCTTATTAAGAGTTTTGCTAGTTTGTGAAAAGCACTTGTGAGCTAGTCAGAAATCGTCTGAAGAAGAGAAGAGACAGCTGTGACGTTTAAGTCATGAGATCGTTATGTAGTTCACTACAGCATAATGTTAGCTTTTTATTTCTTTCGGCTGCATTGGTGCCTCATGAATCTGGTGTTCATTTGTTTGGATTATCCTGCTGAACAAAACGCATAAGCATCAGAAGCATGTGTTAGCCACAGAGCTTATTTTCTGCGTTGATCCAGAATCCTATGCAAAAGCCCCATAGGTGAACTCTCATTACAACCTATGGTGGGACATCCAAGTCGGCCAACAAAAACACATGATTTTGTTTCCTCTGTCTACTGGTAGACTCCAGGTGGTGGGTGAGCTCTTTGTTGCACAGTTTGACCAGGCCAAATTCCATTATCCCGATATTGTTCATTTCATAACTTGATAACTATCATGATATATCATGATGTAGTGTGTTGTCTGGTAATTCAATTGTCTATATGAAATAACCAGATGGTAAAGCCAATTACTGGGTACTGCTGTGTGTGAACGAAGAAGGTATTAAACCTGTGACTTGGGCCACTAAGCAACCTTTCTTTGTGCAATAAGACTCACAGCAACCTGACCTATTTTTACGTTATATGAAGTACACCGTGCAGCCCTGGAGCGGGTCTCACTCCTGGCCTGCTTTATTAAATCACAGGGCAACACACAGAATGGGCAGCATATTGTCAGCCAACACAAAAGGTGGTGATGTTTTGTCAGTTAGTTTAAAAGTCTATTAATACTTCATAACAATAAAGGATATAACAATTTGGAGTTTTCATTACCTGATGCACTGTTTATTGATCCTGTTAGCTCCTCAAAACATTTGGGAGCAAAATGAATTCAGTTCATTTGATTACTAGAATATTATCGCATTATTGCTTTCTGCAGTCGTAACACAGCCAAAGCCTGGAGCAACATCAATGGCTGTGTTTTGTCTTTCTGTGTACTGACCTCCACAAAATGCTTACGAAATATTGAGTTCAAAGGAGCCGCTAAATGCTTATCAACAACAAAGTTCTCCTAGACAGCAGGGGTGGAAATAGCCAAAAAGACCCCTGAGACAGATTGCGTATGATTTAGATATCTAGGCTCGCACTCTGCCAATTCCTCATGCCCACTGTGTGTAGGGAAGGAGTTTGCTAAGATTAGGGATGTGTGCTTATGTGATAAGAACAGTGACCAATACACAGACTCAAACACAAAGGGCAGTATAGAGCTGACAGATATGTTTTTGTTCTTCTGTTCACGCTCTGCTTCACTGTGCATAGGTGTTCCTTGCCCCTAAAAACTGTGTTTGTATTTGTGTCTCTGTATGGGTGTTGACATTTAGGAGGACACAGTGGAAGAAAAAGCAGGTGGGATTGGAGGAGTTTGAGGGGATTTAAACTGGAGCATTTCTCGGTGTGTTGTTTTAGCCCAGCCCACAAAGAAAACCAGAGAGAGCGGGAAGAGAAGAAAAGAAAAAAAGAAAATGGTTACAAAATGAAGAGAATATGGAGCAAGTTAGGAAAGCAGGGGAAGGTTTAATGGGACTGGGTCTGGAGCATCCCATGTGCTTAATGGCTGACTGATCAATGAGCTCCTGTAATTAATACCAAGGAACAGGGATGAAATATTGATTAGGGTCTTACATACAGTCTCATACTCTGATTCCGTCTCCTGCTGTCTTTTTCCCTCTCCTGGTTTGCTCTTTTAGATTGAATGCCATCCTTGTCCGATCGATGGTCACAAATTAGGCCAAATGATTGCTTGGAAATCTTCAAAGGAATAAGAAATGCGGCCTTGTCATTTTACAATACAGTGTTTGGTGCTACCAGTTCAAACAAGGCAATTTTAGCAGCACGTTGCATTCTGTGATGAATATTCCAGCAGGGCTATTATCTGGCAGATCACTCGCTGCTCTCTCACTATATGCCCTTGCTTCCTTCCAATTTTATCGGGAGTTCTTGAAATATTACTGATATTTTTACACATGCGCCAGCTGCGTGGTATATAAGCCACACTTGCCTTCTCATCCGGCATTAAGTTTGATGGCTTTGCAGAGCACCAGTGGCCCATAAACACCTGGCCCTTCAAATGAAGGCAGCTCTATAATGTTCCAGTGCCACTTCCTGCACGCGGAAGGTTACTGTAGTGTACAACATGCGCACAGGCCTGAGACAGTGAAATGTACAGAATGATTATTTTGATCCCCAAGCCCTCTAGACTGCAACTGGCCTTGCCCTTCTTGCTTACACCCTGACTCCATTACCTATTGATTTCCTCCCCTAAGAAATGCTCCACAAGGTCAGGGAAACCTTTGAAGTCCTCAGCTGTCTCCACTCCTCGGCAGCCCCTATTCTCTTCCACTCACTCGGCCCGCACTGTTTTCTTTTCTTGTTAGTCTCTTCCTCCAGTCTTTCTCCACACTCTGTCAATCATGCATGCCCATCACGACCAAGCCTACCTGTGCCGAACAAGTTATTCTGTTCTCTGGGGAACTGAGGAGCGGGAGAAAAGGGGAGAAGTGTGGAGAAGGGCATGGAGGTGCATATTTGGGGGAAGAGCAAAGCACACTATCTGCAACAGGAGTTACGCTGTCAGGTTCAGCCTGACATGAATGCAGAGAGCCACAGGGGAGATAAAGACAGGGGGGATGAGACAAACAGTAGTATTCTGTTTCAACTTCATTTTAGATTTCAAATGATTACTCTTGAAGCCAAAATATGCCTCTGCACAACACTCCGTGGCCTAGATTTGAACTTTGTTTTTCTTTTCAAGATGTTATTTTCAATCCATGAAAATAAAACAAATGAGGTATAGATGTTTGGAGAAGGTATACGATATTCTCAAATCCAAAATTTTGGACAGATGTCAAAACAGACACATCAGAGTCTTCTTTCTGTGCTGGATAAAGTAAAATAGAAAAAGCGAGGGAGGGCATATTTTAGTGTGATTTTGTGCTTTTGTTTGTGTGTGATTCAGCTGTGTGTTTTGGTGTGATCCAGCCATGTTTTTCTGCGAGTGAGAGTACCTTACCTCAAGGAATCGAGCCCCGACTGCTCACCTCATTCGTTTTCATTTGTGCTGCTCAGCTGAACACTGGAACTAAGTTTGGAAGCCACCCAACACCCTGCCTGCTTTTGGTAAACAACTTCTACAAAGGCTCCGAGTAGGGAAAGAAAAAGTTGGCACGTAACTTATGCATTTCAAACCTAGAAACAGAGTGATGACAGAAGGGATGAAGACGGGATAAAAAGATGGTTATGGGTTGCACAGCAAGGCGGAGGTGCTGAAATGACTCAGCCTTACCTGAATCTGAAGTCCCAGGCCTGGAGTAAAACAGGACACCTTCACAGGATCATCAAAGGAAACATAATAAGTTTGGCTTTTACCATTTCTTCCTCCCTCAACTTGCCCCTACTAATTAATTTTTCCTCTTCTTGCTCTGAAAACTGCTCAGCTCAGGCTATAAAGGGCCGCACATCCCCAGAATACTGCTAAGTACATTAGCTCAATCCTTCCAACCAGCGCTGTCTCTCCCACCCACGACTCTCCCTTCATGAGCTTGCCCTTCATGTGACTTTTGAGCTAATTTGGAACACAAACACTGGGTCAGATGAATCCTGCCAGCAGTAGAAGTGGTAATGAGGATTCGAATGAGGGAGGGAGTGAATGAGGGATCTCGGAGCAATAACAGAGCTGTCCTTCTGGCCGAGCCTGCCAAGCAAATGAGGGAAAGCAGTCAGGATTAGGGCTGTCCCAATATGGCAAAATATTTTCATCATTTTTAAGATCACCATTATTTAACACAATCACTCACTGACTGTTGAAATATTGACCACATTATTTAATCATAACTGCATAATTAACATACATGGAATACATACATAATATAGTAAATGTACCAGGTGGCAATCTCTCAGTCTGAGTGAAGCAAATGCGAAATTGCCTTAAGACTGCAATCTTTCAAAAGTCCAACAGGGGTCGCCACATGGGTTGCAAAAGAAGTCTGGTCCTGTATCGCTCAAAAAAAAAATCTTATCACTTGATTTGTGACCTCAGTTAAAGTTGCCATGGCAACATTATGATCTTACTTACTTGTTTTAAGTCTTCTCAAAACATTATGATATTAATTGCGTTAAAAAAAAAAAAGGTAAATGGTCTTCTAAAATAGCAGAGAACGTGTTTTTTCCTGTCCAAAAATATTTTATTTTATTGTGTTGTTTATTCCCTTCTCTGTTCTGTACTTTAGCCCTCTGTGGTTGTTTTAAAGCACTTAATAAAAAAAATGTTGGATTGGATTGGATTGGATACATAATAACCCGAAAAAGGCGCATGCATTTTAACAAGATGTTCCAATCAGTATCTCTGCAACAATGGACAAAAGCTCATTGCTACTGAAGGAAAGATGTGTTGGATTTATAAAATAAGGCCAAACAAGAGTGCAATTATAACACGAAATGCAGCAGAATCTCAATTATCTCGTTTTCAGGATCATTAGATGCCAAAATCCTGATAGAATATAAAGTTAAATGGTGAAAGATTTATGCAAAAGAGAAGAACGTTGTATATTTCAGACTTGAAATTTCTCCAAAGTATCAAAATCAGAGACAAGAAGAATAAGCAGAAGTGCAGAGTATTTATATAATCATTATAATATGGCCTTTCTTTGTTGTGAGCTGAGTTTCAGTTTACCCCTCCACAGCAGCATGTTTTTGTATATTTCTTTTATGTTGTCCTGCAGCTCAAAGCTCTGTTTTCCTCCCCGGACTCTAATGAATGTGATATACCATGCAGAATGAGCTTTGGGTGGTTCGGGCCTCTGCTGTCCAGGTAAACAAAGGCTTCCCAGACTAGCGACACAGAGATCGGGCGCTATCCCAGCTTCCTCCAGCGTTCAGCGGATTACATTTCATCCTGGAGACGGGCGCTCCAAGCCCTCGTGGTTGTTATGCCGAGCCCTCCCCCCTCGCCACACATAATCGCCGCAGCTTGAAAGAGCTCATAAATCAGCCTACCACAATATATTGTAGAGGGAAAAATGTGCGCCCCTGGCATTTGAGACGGCACAATGCCAACCCATGAGCAGGCCAATTCCACCCTTTGTATTCAGTGGAGGGAAAAAAACAGAAAGACTGTTTGGTGGCTTGCTTTGAGATGTCTAGTATGCCCACTCACACTCCCCCCTCCCTGTGTGTTTGAGTGTGTGGGATGTTCCATCCTATTGTTGTTCTGTAATGTTTAAATTCGTTACAACGCTGTTGCCTCACTGGCATTAACTTCTAGTCTTATTTAACTAGTATCATAATAATGTCTTAGCTGTAATTGGTAGCTTTTCCTTTCACTGCCTACAATAAGTATGATTACAATGTGAGTAACTCACACACAGCCAAATTTACAAGTTTAAGCTTTTCTTATTATAATGCAAATTAGTGGAAGGGAATAAGCCATTAGTAGTTTAGCAGAAGCCAGAGCAGAGAAGGTCTTTTATTAAAAACTGTAAATATCAGTGTAGTAGAGAGTCTTTTGAATGTCTTTTTTTGCAATCAGAAGTAAAAATTGTCACTTCACAGAGATTGAGCAAAAGGGAGCACCCTTATTTTTTTCTGATGTCTTTGCCGGCATCTACCTGCAATCTTGTTTTTCTCCATCTGCCAAGGAGGATCAATGTGTTTTAGTTAAAACTAGGGGCTAGCGCTAAACGGAGGATGCCAGGCATTGATGTTCTGCAGGCTCGTCACTCAGTCCCAGTCAGGCCTGTCCTGGGAGATAAGACCCGTGGCCTGCTTAGGCTGATCAATGGCACAATCCATACAAACACTCTCCCACACGATTTGCTCTCTTTGTCTTTGTCATTAACTTGTTTTCTTCTCCTATCAGTACTTTGTGCTCAGGATCTTACCCTTTACTTGTCATACTTCACAGCATGTGAAGATAAGCATTACAGAACAAAATGAACTGAGTAATTAATTGGGCTTCGAGACAAAGCAGCTGTTTGACTATTTGAACCTTGTACGATGGTTAGTTGAATAGTTTGCTGTACTACAAGAACATTCAATTGAGTCTGCTGCATTATTATCATAAAAAAACATTAGGGAAACTTCGCCGGCCTTGATGATGGGTACCACTCGTTCTATGTGCATCAAGGCCAAGGTTAATTCTGTCATAAACATAATGTAGTGCATTAAGAGTCGCTGCATCATCACATACACTCATACACTGTTTTTCTTTCCACCATTTCCCCCAACCCTCCATCTGTCCTCAGCTAAGGTCAAGTCAAAATGCGCCCCTACGTTCTTCGCCTGCGCTAATGGTGTCCACTGCATCATCGGGCGCTTCCGCTGCAACGGCTTCAGCGACTGTCCCGACGGGAGCGACGAGGAGAACTGCAGTGAGTCTCACACGACAACCAGTTCCAATAATAGCAGTCTGTCTCAGGCCCTGTCCACCAGAAGTCATGGTGTGTTTGGTGATGTGCTGCGCCACAGTCATAACAGTTTATACTGCAGCTACTCTACTGGTCATATAGCCAGCGGTGGGTTGAGCCGTGACTGTGCATTGTACCCAAATACAATTATGCCTGTAAAATCTGAGCAAAGCATGAAAAGGGCAGTACTACGACTGCGGAGTAAAGTGTTGTTTTTGGCTCTGAAGGAGCTAGAAGACTTGGACATTTCTAACAAAAAACATGCTATAGCTTTGAGGTTGCAGAAAAAACAATCCCCCCTTTCAATAAATAAATAAAATGTATTTCCTTGTAATAGACCAGCGCAATATAATGGAAAGAAAATCACTCAATTCTTTTATTCATTTAATTTAGGAGCAGCAAAGCTAGTTAGCCAAATAAAGATATCCAATTAAGATAACAATCTCCACACCTCTGTACATCTATCACACTGCCCCTTTCTTATTTTCTTCTCTTCTCTTCTCTTGTTTTAAGTGAGAACAAAAAAAGTAGAAAGACCTTGCTTGCAACTATGGGGCATGGATTTATAAAAACAAAAATTTTCCCGTAAGCTTATGGACATACACATGATCATGTAATTATTGCCTTTCCTAAATGTAGTTATTGGAGATTTTTTTTGCCCTTTTATTTTTGCTTTTTTTCCTTTTTTTGTAAGGCCGAAGTGTCTTATTTATTCTTTCTACTTTAAGTGGGAAGTAGACCTCATCTTGTCCCTCCTTTCAGAGGAAAATGAAAGAAATGTCATCCTTTAAAGAATGCTGTAGAGTTTCTGTGCTATTGCTGTCCCCTACATTCACTATCAAACAGCATTTAGCGCACATTAAAATAGCAGTGACATGGTATGAATGGCGAATGTAGCATACTCTATTACCTTTTCAAAAATGTCTGAGTCATCTTTATTTATTTGCATCGTTGTAACTCCTGACTCTGCACCCTGGGGCTCAGCTTTGCCTTACAGACAGGCCCGTACGCATGTTGTATTCACATAAAGGACAAGAGGAGCACCAGGATCCAGGTGAAGTCTGTTTTGTGAGGCAGTTCATTTGTCCTCACATGACCCCATGCCTGCATTCCCGGCGGGGAACATGCATCAAGCCGATCACTCACCATTGTCGGAGGCAGTGTTCCTCGCCTGCAGGGCACCACGCTCACAAATCTAATCTCGCCTTTTAAATAGAGCTTTGCTCAACGCTCCCATCACATACTGCGTCACCACTGTGTAATTGTCCGGATCTTCTCACAAGATATTTCTGCCTCAGTGTGTAGCAGCTACAATAAAGATGAAACCAGAACAGCAGGATTCAAATGTTTTTTTTTTTTTTTCTCTATTTTACCAGTTAGATTTTATCAGCCGCCCCAGATCAGACGCTTTAATTCATGCTGTTTTTAATGTTTCCTTACTTTCTTAAAATCCCAATGAAGATGTAATACCCATGTTTTTCTCTTGAATTTAATCAAATCAAAGCGTTGTAGATTGGATGGTATCAAGTTCCCAAAACAACTTCAAACAAATTGCACTGCCACTGCAATAACTGTTATCTCTTTGATTTACTTTAAAATAGTTTATTTCAAGTTTTTTTTTTTTTCCAGAGTCACTCCGCTTGTGTTTCTCAGATAGCTCTGAAACCTCTCACTGTAACCCTGCTCGAGCTACCACTCGACCCTTGACCTATGCTCTGCCTCCACCACAGCAGGAAACCCGCTGGTGTGCTCGGAGGCTCGCTTCAAGTGTCGAAATGGCCACTGTGTCGACCGCAGCTTCTTGTGTAACGGCCAGGACAACTGTCAGGACAACAGCGACGAGGAGCTCTGCCTAACCACTGCAGGTAAGACGGTTCTGTGTGCAGAAAAGAAGAAGAGCTGAAAGTCAAACGCAGTAACAGGCTGAGGATGAATTCAACGCTGTTTCCCCCGATGAGCCTTTCAGACTGCTTTCATTCAGGGTTTGGTTGGTTAACTGACATATTCCACCAAACTTCAAAGCACCGAAACAAACAACAGGCGTTAGAATACTAATAAGCTTTAATCACTTTTGTGAGCACATTGAAGCACTGCAGCAGCAAATTGGGAAAGGATACAGCAAATTCAATCACAAAGCTTCAACCAGAACATGTAAAGTAGGCCTCCTCTGATAAACAGGATGCGCTTAATGGAGGAAAAGTAGCAGGGGGATTAAAACGAATCAATTTTAAATATTGGCTGTATACTAATGCTGAAATACATGCAGTAACAGCAATAATTTGTAAATTTGAAACAGTTCCACCATTATGATATGTGGAAACTAATGATGTTTCACTGTGTTTGACTATATAAAGACCTGTATAGTGCCAGGAAAGTCATGTGGCATAAATACGATAAACAGTGAAACCTACTTTCACTCCACAGAAACAGATAATTTATGCACAGACTGTGCATATAAAACTAGAAGCTGTCTACTTCATCTCCAACTCCAGATGGGGAGAACATATGTTGTACCAAATCTGACAATATGCCCATTGATGTATGTCTCCATTATCGCTCTGAAAAACAACACTTTTTGAAGAAGTATATTATATGAATGTGAAAGTTTTATATACGACATGCACAAGTAATTGGATATATGAGTTGTTTAAAGGGACTGTACAAATATTTTTCCCACTTACCTGTACTGCCTTCTAGTCAAAGAGCCAATCCTCAGCCCACTTCAGGCACCAACTGTTTAC
>JAOWBC010000049.1:16248624-16275432 GCA_028566105.1 Hypoplectrus providencianus | reverse complement strand
CTTCTCAAACCATGAAGCACTTATGTCAGGGACTGGGGTGAGACTATTGTGACCAACAGAGACCAACATAAATATTTATCTTTCATCTTTTTTGATTTGTTTGCTGCAATGGGATCGATAGGGACTAGCATTAGCATGTTACGGTTGTTAAGCTAGCATTGCAGCAAAGACTTAACATCGATATCTTATGTCCAGTGTTAGTAAGAAGATAATGGCTGTTCATTGCATTCTAGCAGCAGAAGAGAACGATATTGCACCAGTCGTGTTTGGATACTTCGCTTGTGCTACTAAAGAGCCCCCCAAATACGTGAAAAACTCAAAAGCTACGTTCCTTTTTCAGAAACCAGGTCCCGGTTACCATGTCAAGATATTCTGCAGACCTTGTCGTTGGCAGATTCATGTAAGAACTGCAGTATGTGAGGAAGAATAGTTCCTCCATGCAACTGGCTGTGAAAATATCTTCAGAAAAGTAACAACTCTCTAACTATCACTTGATGTGGTGATAACAATTAGCAGTCCCTTTCACATATACTGCAGGGAGATGTAGATGATATCTTTTATGGAGAGTGGTGGAGACAGTGTAGAAAACAATGCACAACTAGAAACCCTAACGTCTACTTCTGTGTCAGTAATCACTGCAGAAACGCCAATTATGCCGTTGAATTTAAATATGCTTTCTCTCACAGTTAAAAGGCGGCGACTTGAAATAATAATCTTTTTATCCATTCACTTTTTAGAACTCATGCAGAGTTCATCGACAAAAAAAAGCATAAACAATTGAAAGACGAGACGGGTTTGTAACCACTGTCACGCTCGTGTTTTGTGGGAAACAGGAATTTTTTAATTAGATCAGGCTGTAATTGGTGGAAATGCTGGCAGCAAACTTCGCAGCAGATTTGAGGACAGGTGGAAGCTCGTAGATACGGGATTTAGAGCTTTTCTATTAAACTGGATAAAATGATGATAGAGAAGTTGAAAGCTTATGTCAGTCAATATGTCACATCATCTGATTTTTCTGAAAACATGACTTGGGATTTTTTTTTCTCCCCGCAGTCTGTTTATAAAGATACAGCACAGCCACTGACAGGTTCAACTTTATGCCAAAAAGCATGCGCTGCAGTGAACATCCCTCACTGTGACTTTTCAACACACAGAACACAGCACAGCCTCATTAGTGTAATGTCGTGAAGTCTAATGATATTGATGACAGCGCGCCTACTGTATTGTAGCACACATAGCAGCAGCATCCTCCCTGACAGTGAGCCTGACATGTTCTGGTATAGAATGTCTTATTCATTGGCAGGTACCACTTACATCTGGCACGCCATTCTTATTCCCCTGACAGCTTCACTTCTCGCAGGCTGCTGCTGCTATATGGCACAACAGTCGGCTTCTGTCAACACTTCAGCTGTACTTCCACTGGCAAGCCGACATGGTATCTGCCAGCAGTCCAAGGCTGATGTGCATATAACCTCAGGCAACCAAATCTGGACCACTGGCAGTGTTTTCTCTTTGTAAAAAAAAAAATATATAAAAAAATGTATCCACATTCTGCTGCCTAGGTGCTGCTGTCACATTGAGTTATTCTGTCAGAAATAACAAAACAGGTTATGTCCAGGGTGCAAAAAAAAAAAAAAAACAGAATCAGAGTATCCGTAGCCCGCTAGAAAGAAATGTTATTACCAACACAGAGATAGGCAAAGTCAGCAGAAGCTTGATCAAAACCCAAGAGGCAAAAATGTGTCTGATAAACAGGCAGGGAGCTCTGCAGCAGTCACACATTACACTTCAGAAATATGAACACAGTATATCTTCATGAAACTTCTTCTACACCATTTATTCTCAAAAGTAATACATAAAACTGTCTTATTTCTTTCCGCGGCTGTGAAAAATGGCTATTATCTGACAGTATTGACAAACTACTGATTAGGTAATCGTCACAGAAGATAATTATTCTCCTCATTACAATTTCGCTGACTGATGTATTACCCTACATATCTGTGAGATACAGAAAAAAAGGTACTTTTGAGAAGCTAATGTGAGAACATAATCAATCATATTTTTACTTTGCCTAATTAGTGGAGCTGATTTAGTAAAAATCCTTTTTTTTTCACCCATGTGTTTGCATGCAGACGGTAAGAAAGAGTCCATCGATCATCAGAAGCCCATCCTTCCCACACTCCACAAGAGCCACAGAATGCTGAATAGGATTATATAGTGATGCAGAAATATTGATTGATATCTGTGTCCACTGCGCTCCATTTCATTTTGGACAAGTGAACAATACAGACGCCGGTGGTGACAAAATGTAGCTGCGTGATGTTCCGCCATCTGAGGCTGCAGATCTCAAGTCCCTGTTTGTGTATATGAACACTTCACTGTTTTCCGAGTAAACCTGCATACATTTGAGATGTGTTTGCTTGTTATATACAATTAAATCAAGGTAGACATAATATTGAGTAATTAGAAAAAGAGCACTCAGTAAGATGCAGATCTCTGCCAGCTGTGAGAACCTCCTGCATAGCACAGCTGTAATTGATCTCAACTCCGCTCAGAAAACAAGCAAGTCGTTTGCCTGTCATGCTGCTGTCACACCTGACAAGGCATGTATTCCGATTTTTTTACACATCTGCGTTATGACATGTTTGCTAGCCTTTGATCCATCTATTACAATTAAATCACAGCAAAATCTGTTTATTTTGGGCATGTGATTTAGTAAGCGATGTAGTAAGTCATCACTGTACCAGCATTTCAGAGGCGGTTCCCAGAAAATCTGACAAGCTGTGTGTACCGTCAGATGATAATATTAATCCAGACATGATAGTATGTGGTTTTCCAACTGGCCTGGGACTTCCACAACAGGAGCACAGCAGCAATAGTGGTTCTTTGGGGCACATTTAATGAGGGAAAGTATGGGCATAATTGTTTGCACTGGCATGTATTACGTGAGTAACCAGCACTAAAACAAATGTGCCTTTACTATATACTATATATGTATAGTAAAGCAGTTGTTGATGACCAATAAGATCAATAAGTCAGATTTAAAAAAATTAAAACCACTGCAGCCATAAGAGAGAATCTTGAGCACAGAGTCATAAACATGCAAAACAAGTATAAGGCTGATTGAGAGATTTGCTGCAGCCAGACAGACACAATCACACACAAATGCATGATTCTTTCCAGGCTTGTAACTAGCGGAGATAATACTTACTCGTCACAAAACTTTCTCAGTCTATTATAACTCATCTATAGCATATCATAAAATGTTTATGCCCCTCAATAGGAGCCCTGTGAAGATCTAAGGACTGCCTTATGATACATAATATTGCCAGTTCTGAGTACAATTATCCGACTACATTTCCTTTAAAAAGAGAGCGTTCTGCCTGACAGTAATTTTATTTAACGGCCTGCTACGGTTGACTGAGAAGGCTCCTTAGACTGCCTCCAACTCTAAAATGTTTTCTGGTGTCTAATGATAGAGGACCAGCTTATGTCTTTTGCTTATCATAGAAATGCCTGATCTTTGAACTATCCAGCATGTTTTTCCCAAAAAATGTTCCAGTGCCAGAGCGTATTTGCTACTGTTGTTGTATTCCCAAAGACTCCCTGTCAGCACTGATTTTATAGTATTTATTTGTACGTACAGAGCTCAAATGACCCAAATGTTCTCCCTCGTATATTGCTGATGAAAACTTGTGTAACGCCGCGTGAAGTACAAGTGCGGAGAAGTTTGTGGCTCTGTGTTGTTGTGACCTTCAGAACACATCAAGGAAGAGCAGCTCACTGCTTTTTTTGTCTTTTGGTTTCTTCTTTCTTTGTCTCTTTGTCTTCATCGTCAGTCTCTGTGTTTTGAAGAGAGTGAAAGCATCGCAGCAGTTTGACTTTTTTTTTCCTGTGTGAACTCACACACACACACACACACACACACACACACACACACACACACACACACACATACTCACCTTACATTCTGCTCTGACTTTGCCTCTCTCTATAATAAGCACAGACCTGCAGGTGACAGATAAGGCATACAATATCCGCTCTAAGCCACCTGAGCAGAGCATCTCCTGCCTCACTTTCTCTCCTGTACCTCCTCCCCTGTACAGCTCCTCTACCTCCTTACCCATAATTACTTGTTTCACCGTCTCCACATTTGGTTTTCTTGATTTGAATATAGTGGGAGATCAGCAGCCTGCCCGTCAGCGGACAGATCATCACGGCATATATTGAGTAGCTTTTTTTGGTTATCCTGGCTGAGAGGTGTCGGATAATTAGATCTTCAGAGGCAGCACAGTCCTCTTAGCGCTTTTATGCCTCCAGTGTTTTTATTTCCCATCAGTGTGATTTTAAACAATTTGCCACAGTTAGACACAAACAGTAGCACCGAGCCGCTCTTACAGTTTATCGGTTTATTTGATGGGTAATTGATTTTTGAAATAGCGGAGAGGTGGCAAAGTGGCAAACAGTGCAATGTAACAATACACAATCTTCTATAAATGCATTGGTGCAATCATCACACAGTGAGATAGAAGAAGTGGGATGGGGGAGCCTGTAACGGATAACAGAGATAAAGAAATGGAAAGCACACCACATAAACATAATATAGTGAACCAGAAAGGGAGTCGCGAGGAGCAATGAATAGCAATGGGCAGGAAGATGGAGGCAACCAAAGAGAGACAGGTGATTTGGTAGAGAAAGGCGGGGATTGGGAGAGAACTGAGCGAGGGGTAGCGATAAGCCGGGGGAGGATGAGAGCGGCATCCATCTCAAGCCGAGCCCCGAGGCCGAACTCTGGAAACAGAAATGACATGAAAGCTAGTTTTGCAAAGCTGAGCTCCTCATTGCTCTCCCCGGTCTGCTGGGCTGCTCATAGCAGGGGATAGAGAGCGCAGTGATGGAGCGCATGTTTGCCCCTGCAACGAATTGTTGTTGAAACACTGCCGCAGGGCTCACAGGGCTCGGCCAGATGCTGGGGGAGCCCTCGCTGAGAACAAGAGAGCCGCTCTGCATATCCAAGGAGGCACGTGCACGAGCGCACTCGCACCGCATCTGACAGTGATTGTTTTGCATATTTAATTGCAAAAAAAAAAAAGTATTCTGCAACCTCCTGAGGAAACTTTCTGAAGGTCATGGCACTTGACAAGTTTAAAGGCTCGGTACTCAAGTGATGAGCACAGAAGTTGATGCTTATTTTAAAAGTGGCAGAGCATTCCCTCAGAGTCATTTAAGAAAAGCTACTGATTTAAAATGCACACATCAGCGTCTCTCTTTATGCATTAATTAACACTCACAGACAAAAGAGTATCAGATGGTGTGGTGACTGTGAGAGAAGGTGATATTGGTTCTTTCTCACATCTCTTCTATCTCTAAGAAGCTTCATCTTGGCATTTTCAACCGAAGTTGTTTTGACAGAGAAAAAGTAATAAGTGTGGTGCTGTGTAAGTGGCATGTAGGTAGGAACAGAGGGGTGGTTTGGTTTGAGGGCATCAAAAGCTCCCAGTGGCTTTGTGTGTTTTGTAAGATAAGGAATATTTTGTGTGGTAGCACCCATCAAATGCTTGTGTCCTCAAGTGTGCATTTGTCCTTTCAGTGGACAGCACACACACATATGTACACATATTGTTATGTTCGTGTACATAAAAACTATGCGAAACTGCAACAATAAAGCTCTCCAATCCTGCATTAAGTTTCATGACGTGCTCTCGCTTTTGCACAGAAGGATTTATGCTTTCACTGCTGCCTCTCCCCTCGTCTATTTATTTTAATATCAATGCAGTAATTGGAGAAATAAAAGTCAAATGAATCTTTAAACTCATGAAGACCACACCGCCTGTGGCTCACAAACACTTTGAAATCATCAAAAACATCAATTAGGCTCCTTTGAGCAAAACATTGATTCTTCAGACCCCAATAGTACTGAAATGTTGCCATTCAGGACACATCCTGAATTGCATTCACATTGTTTGCTCTATAAAGCCATTTACATGAAATTTAAATGGCTTACAATGCATACAAACAAAATTATTTATAGTCTGGGTATCTTGTTTCACTCTGACAACGACAGAAGCACACCCAGGGGTAGACCTGTGTTTACACTCAGCCTCAGTATGTACTGGATTGTATGCAGATGTCCAGCCTCCTATGGAGACAGGCAGTAAGTCCCACAGCAAGCTGAAGTGGTTTATGCAAAATATGTTGCATTATCCAGGAGGTGTAACTGCCACAACTCATTGTGTTGAATTGAGGTCTTTACTAGGTGAATCCTGATTTTAATTCTTAATTTAAAAAAAACTACCAAAATGAGCTTTCAGTTTCAATTAGGTAATAAAAAGCGATATGAGAAATGTAACCATATGGCATTAAATTGGTACATTCTTGAAGATTGTTGCAGGTATATCACACTTGACAGATTGTGTCCTATCTTGATGAATAAACTAAAAAGTGAGTAAGGAGTCAGGGCATAACACCATCTTTATAAATCTTTATAAATCAAGTCTCCATATTCTTACAGTGCTTTATTCTGTGCTCGATTGGGGCCTAATAATTTAAAGTCGAAGTGAATTATGGATTGGGAGAAATGTGACACCCCATGTTGGCCTGCAGGTCCTCAGAGAACTGTCAGTCAGAGTGAAATGTTGGACAGCAAGCTGACAATTTACATTAGTCTGCTACAAGACTATTTATTTAGATCACTGGCAGATGACATCACCCTTGACCCTGATTGGTTTGATGAAAAAAAGACACAAAACACGGATCAAAATCTGTAAAACGAAGCATCAGCAAGATTCTTTAGGGGAACATGACTTTGTGTAATTACACTTACCCATGTCGTTTGTACATTTTGATAAGCCTGTCAGCGAGAATAACTCGTTTCACAGTCATTGTCAAGGGAATTTGGCTTATTGTAACAATGTCTCTCCAGCTAAAACATTAATACGATAATTTGCTTTATTTCAACCACCATCACCACATATATAAACCCGCTCTATTCCCTCCGACAGCACAATAAATAGTTTTAGGTTTGTGGTTTGTGTATGGAGCGCCGCTCTCCGAGAAGTCAAATCCCTCATTTTAAACTCCAGGGATGCTCCCCTCCCACAGAGAGTAATCTGCAGCTTTCTATTTGTTATATCCTCCTAAGGCTGTGTAAGAACTACTCGATAGATCCACTAGCACTGCATCTGCTGTTTTGCATAAGCACTATGTATTCAACAACCTGTCTTCACAGCCCTGCCATTTACAGGGCCAATAAACACCAGTAATTCAGACGGGGCTGTATATACAGTCTGACAGACTGTCTGCTGACACCCAGCAGTAACTCCTGCCTCTCCATTAGCGTCGCCAGTAAACTAGACACTAATATATAGTGTCAGTCTGATATAGAAAGAATAAAGAATGTCAGAGTGATTAAAAGTCCCTCAGTATGTATTCACTTTTGGGATTCCTTTAAGCTTGTTAATAGCTTCTCACAGAGCCACGTCCTCCCCCATTGATTGCTGCCAGACATTTGGCCAGAATAAAACAGGTGCTATAGATTAAAATGACAAGTTAATACATGTGCAATTTTTGTGGTAGAGTTGTGTGTGACGCTGAGATGTTGGTCTGTTCATGCCCTTCGTCAGTAGCACTCAGAGCGCTGGCAGAGAGAGAAAGGTGTGGGAGGGAGCGTGAAATGGCGTAGGGGAATATAATGGCAGTAGACTGAGGTGTGGGAGTAGAATGTAATAGTGCCAGTTTATCAGAGCCAACGCACACTTGACAGGCACAAATGGAGGAGGGTGCACATGTCGCCGCCCATGGATTTGAACTCTGGGACAGTTTCAGGTTTTTCGTTTTTGTTCGCCTGAAGCATGTTCACAAAGCAGCTCTCGGCTGTAGGTCCCCAGGAGAAGAAGGCCAAGCATTTGGCAAGATCCTGCTGTTGGCAGTGCTGAACTGAGGGGGTGCAGCTACCTATTTGTGGAATTTACATGGACGACTCTGTTTTCCAATATAGCAAAAGTGCATTTTAAATTAAGATTTCTGGCAGTAGCATTTAGCATCTATACTGTTGTTCTGGGTCCTCATGCAAATGACTAACAAAGCTTATGTTCGCCCGTCCATCTGTTGTGTTCTCTGCTTTTTCGATATCTGCACTTGCTTCATCTTTCATTCCTTGTCGTTCCCGCCCACCCTCCTTCCTCCCCCTCACCAAGGCTAAGTGTCAGTCTCTTTCCGAGCGCCTGTTGTTTAAGAGCCCCGTTGCCATTAGCTATGGCCACACAGGGTGGGTGGGGAACGGGTCACTGGCGGTACCAGACTCTGCATGAATCATCCCCGTCCCTGAATCCGGACCAGTCAGCCGTTGCTGTTCCTGTAAATTAACAACCTTTCCCTCCTAAACCTATCCTTGTTCGGTCACCATGGTGATGGTGGTCAAGTGACGACCTGCACCCACAGACATGTGCAGGAATTTCACTCTGAACAATAGCTCTACTGTTGCTGTTGGGTAGAGTTGTACTTTGAGTGAGGGGGCTCATTTTTTTTTTTTGTTGCTTTTTTTGTGTGTGTCTCTGTTGATGTATCTTTGCGCATGTGTGCGTGGGTGTACTGGTGATTGTTTTCCATCGCTTCTTCTTTGCCAGTCTTACTACACTCCACTTTAATAGCTCTGTGGATGGATGAGTCAGAAGAAAGTTCAAGGTCTGGCACTAAGTAATAATAAAGCACAAGTGTCAATCTCTGTTTGAGCTGGCTTGGTCCATGATGGCCCTGCAGCAGCCAAAAACATTGAATCATGATGAATGATCTAATTTTGAACCATTAGATTACTTAAGTAGCTCTGTAAGATGTAAAACCTCAAAAAAAGGACACAAACAAGCTCATTAGCTCTCTGATTTGTGCACCCTACGAGCATCGCATTTGCATCAGAGCGTGTTAAGCCTGGCCTCGACTGCAACACTCCCCTGCACCATCGACACTTGGCTTGAGAGACGTGTCCCCCTCTCTGGCCCCGTCAGTACACTCTGGCTGGTTGGCTGACAGCAGAAAGGAGGTGAGCTCACCATGTAAAGCGTGTGGTGCTTGAATGAGGCTCCCTTTCTCTCAGCCTTTTCTTTCCATCTCTGCATCTAAATCATTTCAGTCATTAACCGTACCACCACTCCTTTCACAGTACACTGGCTATTTTAGAAAACTGTGCCTGCCTAGTCTGCATTGTGCAAACTCAAATGAGGCTCACAAGGCCATTATCTTTCTTGAACAATATCACATTAAGGAAAGACCAAAAGGTGTTGAGGCTGCACCAATGCTCGATATTGACTGCTCATTAGTCACCCTGCTAAAGTCTTCAATAGCTGTAAAGAACTTTGACTACTTCTATGCAAAGTTTAGAGATTATTAATGAAGTCTTAAATAGGTTCAGCGTTCAGTAAAAAGAACTTAAAAGGGAAATTTAATCACTCCCTGTTTTTGGTTTCTCTCGGAAATGTTTCCATAAGTTTGCACAAGAGACATTTTTTTTTTTTTATCTCTGTTGGCCCAAAAAAAGGGGAAAATGCTGTTTTTGCATTTTTAAATTGCATTAAGTGAAAAAAAAGGGAGAAAATTATGAAACCAGAGCAAAGAGGTGCACAGAATATGATTTCATTCTTGTGGATAGCTTTGATGAATGTTGGAGAAATTTAGATACAGTACTTTTAAGAGATGGTTATGTGCCCAGAGCTCAATTTAATTTCCCCCACATAATTTTTCGACCACATTATCTTTTCTTCAGGCATGTCTAATGCAGCCATCCATAAGAAGTAGAGTCAGCGAGTAGCATTACAACTCGAGCCTGTGTCACAGTTCTGCAGAAAGGCTGGTGTATCACAGCAAATAACAGAAGCTGAAATACAAATACAAAACGGTAGTAATCACCAGAGGCATCAGGTGCACTTTATCAAAAGAAGTGGCTCCCTAAATGGCGTTCCTTTCTGTTCCTACTGATTGGCTGTCACATTGCACGGGGGTTTGGATCACCGAACTCATCTTCCCGTCTCATCGCTGAATGCTGCTTTGCCTTATCATGCACGATTTCGCCATGATTACCTGACAGTAACTAATTCAGTATTAAATATTACTAAGAGGCAGCATTATCCCCACATGCATCTACTAAAGTGGCAATGGACCAAAATGATGTGCAGCTATTAGGAGTAAACAGATGGACACCCTTGAGTGATGCATTAGGTGTCAGTCAGCTCTCCCTATAATGGGCCGGGTTATTTTCTGCAAATGTGTTTTCTGCCAATACTGTAAGTGTGCAGTCACCCATGATATGGTTGAGCCGAAGGTGTTGCTCGACAGACAAGGAGCCACGCCAATTATATATGGTGTGATGGACTGCAGATGTGTGGCGATAAAGACGAGGGTGTGTGTTTTGGTAGGCGTGAGCGTCCATGTAAGTGTTGGGCGCGCATGTATCCGTCAGGGAAATGCAAAAAGAGGGGCGGCTTAAGTGGAACGGAGGGAAAAGAAGAGTGCCCTGGAGAGAGGAAAGAGGGATTGCATGTCAGAAAGTGTGAGAGGTAGAAATGTGAGAGGGTGCAGGGAGGGGGTGAGGGGGTAGGAGATGGGATGAAAAAAGAGCAAAATGTGAGTGTGAAGACGATGGAGCGGAAGAAGGAAGGAAAGCACAAGGGAGGGAGTGATGGAAAGCGAGAGGGAAGCTGATGGAGATGAGGGATTAGGGAGAGTGGCAAAGCCATTGAGGAAAAAAAAAGAGAGATAAAAACCCTCTGGATACATTGTCTAGAAAGACAGGGAATCAAGGGGGAGGACAAAGAAGCAGAGGGAAACAGGCAGATGGAAACGGTAGCTGGAGACAGGGTCATGGGTGCTGGTAGAGAGAGAAAAACCACTAAAGAGAAGAAGTGAGTGGTGGAAAAAGATTAGAAGGTAATGCACGTTAAGGTGTGATATAAGGCATCTGCAGCAGAGATGGGAATAGGCAGAGAGAAAACCTGCGAGACAGGTGCACAAAGCAAAGGTAAAAGAAACAGAGAGAGGAGCGTTGCACGGGGAACAGGAACAGAAACAACAAAGTGAGTGATCAGGATGAGTGGATTGAAGTCGAGCCAGAGTGGTGAGGTGGGAATGAAACAAAGCAGGGCAGATAAAAGAAGAAAAGGATGTAAGGGTGAAAACAGCAAACAAAATGGAGAACAGGATTGTGAGTGATGACAGGAGAGGGGGGAGGAGAGGAAAACTACAGGGGTAGGAGATTTTGAAGGAGGTCATACTTGAAGCTTAGAGATTGAAGAGGGGACCTACATTAGTCCCTGCATGCAACAGTGCTCTCAGTCATGGTAATTACTGGATTCTGCTCCATCTTTCTCCATTCCTGCCCTGTCCCCCTTTCTGATATTTTTGCTTTCTCTCATCTGTCTCTCTGTCTCATGTGCCATTAACCTCCTGTCTACCTTTTTTCTCAGTTTTGGCATTTGGAGCACATCTCCAGCCTTTTCTCATCACTTCTCTTTACCATTTCACCTCCTAATGCCCCACTATCTTGTCTCCTCTCATCACTGGCTTTCTCCTCCTGCCTCTGCTCCCTTGCCTCCTCTGGCAGTCTGCACTCGCTTTGTTCAGCTGGGCGAGGCTTAAACACAATGCTTGAGATGATAATACCACTCTGTTCCTGCACTACTGTTTTTTTTTTTTTTGTATTTTTGCCATTTCCCCTAACAACTGCCTCATCCTTTTCTCTCTCTCTCTCTCTCTCTCTCTCTCTCTCTCTCTCTCTCTCTCCTCATCTCTGCCTCACCCATTCTTCCTCTTTATGTTGCTCCCATTGTATGATGCTGTCATATATACACCCACATGCTGTGCAGGCATGTTAAAGCCATGCTGGAGATTGAGAGAGCGGGGAGATAGGCAATCGTGAACAATAGAAACAGATCTGTGTGGTGGGTTTCACCTTTGGTCCATCTCTTAAGCAGCTTTGTTTGCTGGAGGGAATGCGCAGAAAGCAAGGATAAGTGGGCCCTCGGGAAAAAAGGTGTGTACATATGTGGGCTGCTGGGTAGTTTATATTACACTATTAGGTTGTGACTGAGATGGAGACAGAATTTTTGTGCAAAAAAATTATTTGTATCACATTTAAATAACACAGTTTTACCGTGCCCTTTTTTGCATGGGAAAGGCTGTAGGTACGTTTAATTGGCTAAAAAACGCAACCAAAACAGCCGCTAAATGTAGTGAAATAAAAATTTGCCTCAAAATTTAGTGGAGTAGAAATATAAAGTTACATAAAAATGGAAAGAAAATTTACACACTTACTTACTCAAGTACAGTACTTGAGTAAATGTTGGTTTTCACATGAGGCTGAGCATATGAGCAGTGGTTACCAGTGATCACTAATCACCCACCAGAATGGCATGACAGTTAATTTTGGTTTTAATAATCCTCCTCGCTGCTTCTCATCCGTTATCTGAAAAACTCATCTCAAGCTTTTCCCAGTGTTAGATAAGCCCAGAACCCAAAGCATGTAGCAATACATGTGGTTTTGATATCAATTTGCTGCCTTGTGTGAAGCACTGTAACCTCGGTTCTGGTTAAAAAGCCGAGAAAATGTTTTGCATGAAGTTTTAGACACGATTAATGGTTGGATTCCTAAATAGCAAACACTCTCAATCACTTGAAAGTTTATTGGCTGAGTTTGCAGTTTGATCGATGAAACATATTAAAGGTCCTCAGCTGATGGACAAATTAACTTTGACCTTTCTGAAACCTCTATTGGGCTTCAACTTAACTAACGGTTTTGGATGTTTTTTCTTTAACCGCAAGAGGAGCAGAATCATTATCAGCAACGTCAGAATCAGAGTCTGAAACCTTTTAGAACACAGCAGCAATTATTGGAAGAGATCATTGGTGTGGGTGCTGGGGAGTGGAAGAGCTGGATGGACAGTTTAAACAGATCTATAAAATTGAGGGTGCTGGGTTAGGTATTGTAGCTGGAAAAAGTAGAAAAAGGAAACACAGTGCCTCGGTTGTGCATTGGTTCTGTAATCAAACTTTTTTTTCCGATGTATTTATTTCTTTATAAGCGTAATTGCTTATGCTTTGGATACAAATACCCTGCTGGTAAAAGTGATTCTTTTTTATATATATATTCTTATATTTGTTCCAAACAACATATCAGGCAACTCATTCAACATCATAACTCAGAAACAGGAACTGTAATTCAAAAGATACTGCATTTCATACAGTATAAATGAAAAGCAAACATAAACGTACTGGACAAGTGTCCGACTCTACAAGTAGATCCCAAAAGAGAGTGAAATTTCTTCCCTCTGTGAGAAACTCTCACATTGCTGTCATCCAGATGTGTGGGTTCCAAAAGCAGCCTCACTGCCAACAAGAATCTCACATGAAAGTATATATGAAAGTTGAAGGCGGTCGGCAGCTCTTCTTTTTTCTCACGCCGGAGGATTTTTGCATTTGGAAAAAATGGCGATCTTTCAGAAGTTTAAATAAGACAGTAAACCACACAGAGCTGCTCCATAGTTCTGTAGAGTTGCATCAGGGTTATCAGCCGACGTGCAAATGTTTGACTCTTACTGCCAGTAAAAGCACCTCCCTCAGGCTATAATGTGCATTTATTACCTCTTTTAATTGTAAAACAAATCTTTACGTGCCTTTTGTTTTGCATGCGTTGAGCTATAGTCGTCCACGGATAAAAGATGTTTAGGCCGACTGGGAGTATTCCTGAGGGGCGGCTTTCGAGTGGTGTTTTATAGTTATCTAGCCTAGTTTCTCGAAGCAGCATCCTCCAGCTCTGCCAGTCTGCTGGGAAACCTTTTTCGCTGTAATCCACAGATAGATCATCAAAAGTCAGCGCTGTGATATTCTTTGACTCGTCTTTTTTTTTTCTTCTATTGAATTTCATTTTCTCCACGTCTCAAAGCATTATGCAACTTTGACAATACAGGGCAGAATGTATAGTGGTTATTCGTCTTTTAGAAAGAACTAATAGTGTTTTTAATCTCATATCACCCCGTCTTCTTTTTATTTTATTTTATTTTATTATTAACTTTAACTGATCAAACAGAACCTCTGTTTGACAATGGAGACTGTTTTTTATTAATGTTCTGATTCTGTTTTGTTCTGTTCTGGCTTTTATAGAAACATTTGCTGTGTCTCTGATTAATGCATACTAATTTTAAGTATGTGTTCCTTTGTTTTAGATTTTAAATTATCCTGCAATACATGCACATGCACAAAAGAAGTTGAGGAGTTGATAACTGCTGGAACAAATTGAATAATGCTGATAAGAAAGCTTCAAGGAAGTTGTGTATGACAAAGATTAGAAGAATTGCAAAAGCACTTTGTTGGCATTAGCATTCCAAAGTATCAAACTGTTTGATGTCTGTAAGGACACATCTAATACATTTTTTATGTTATTAAAAACAGAACTTTCTGACTTACTGCAAACACACACCACTATGAAAACACAATGTACATACTGCATAGTTAAAGCATTTAGTATGGAATTGGGACACAGCGATAGTGTTGGTGCTGCTATAATTGCATCTGTGGAAGTTGTGCATTAACACACAATCCCTCCACAGCACGCCACATGATCGCCCTCCCTAACACAGTATCAGACGACTCCCTCAGGCTTCTGATGATGCATAGCTGGGAGCTGCATTATTAATTAGATGGGCATCGAGCTGACACACTTGCACTGTGTGCCACAGCTTGATGTGTGGTCTGTCTCATCTGTGGCTGCGTGGGCTGCAGATTGTGTTTCTGTGTTGCATGCACGCCTGAGCCTGGCGCTGATGGATGGGATCATGAATAACTGTGCGCATTTTCAAAAGCATTAATTACAGAAACGAAACGAACACTTATATGAGCGCATGGATGAGGATCAGTTATGCTGGAAATGATGCAGCACAAGTGTATGTTAACATATACTGCGGCTTGCTGTTATTGATTTGGAGGAAGCCATTAATGTGGCTGTCTAACCCATTAAAAGGGGCTCCTGCTGAGAATAAGGCGTAGAAAGATTCTACAGGCATAAAGAAATTGAATTGTTTGATACGAGTTAGCAAACAAAGACATCTGGGATGGAGAAAGCGAAAACAAACATTCGTTGAGCTTTTAGGGATCAAAAGACGCAAAGAAAGCTGCCGATAAGGATGGACGAAAAACAAAATGTGGGGGAAGGAGCATGCGAGGGAAGGAATGAGCAACAATATTGAGCAGCTGTTAGGCAAGGGTAGAGAAAGACTTACTTCCTCATTTGTAAAAGTTAAACACACACTGCCACAGGGTTGGTATATACAGCTCACTCACAGTATAGTACATGCATAATTGATTTTAGAAGGATTGATCCTAATTGGCCATGTTATGTTAAAGTCTTTCCCTTCAGCAACAAGACTTTTATTTTCTCCTGTTAATGAAGCTTTGGTGTTGTAAATAGCCACAGGAAGAGGTGCTAAAGGATGCTGTTTGTCACATCTTCGCAATTTATCGAACACTGCTGTTTCTGGTCTTTCTAGTCTCCAACAAGACATCAGTCAGCTATTTCCAGCTCTGGGCTTCACTCGATGTGCAGAAAGATGCAAATGGATGTGCCGGGAGAGAAAAAACGATGAGAGACAGGAGAAAGATTGACATGCAATAATAGCTGGCGTGTGCAAAAGACCATACAGAGATGGTGACACACTTAGCATACCGTCTGGTGAGGCAAACCGAGATTATTCTCTTCCATCCCCTCCTCGTTTCCGTCAGCGCAGCTTCTCATTGTTCCTTCAGACCACACAGCGTGCACGGGCGGCCGTTTCTCTGACTGGCGCCACCTCGCCTTAGAAAACGTAAAAGGTCACAGCTTCAAATACTTATCTCAGAGAACGCTGTGGAACCCGCCTTATCTCTGACCTCCAGGTATCAGACCCCCCATAGGCACCGATCCCCAATCTGTCCATGCTTCCTCAACCTAAACTGTCACACTCGGTGCAAATATGCGCAAGCTGCACAACTGACCATCATGCTCCACTTCTTATCACTCAGGCAGGGGCTATTGATTCCACTCTGGCTGAACACAGAGATATGAGCAGGAGCCATAGACCTTCAGCAATGGGCTGTGTTGTTCTGTTGTTTGACTTTGATAAAAAGACGCAGGGGCTCTCTGCTTCCACCAGCCTGACCAGGCCTATTGTTGAAGGAGAGGGGATTAGATGGTGGAATGGGCATCAGGGGTCTTGCTCCGTTTCTTAACCAGGAGAAGAACAGGGCAGAACCAAAGCCATGGGAGGACCGGCATTGTGCGCGGGCACTGATATTCTGGACGTGTGCATGTGTGCGTCTGCTTTTTCTTTTTCTTTGCCGGAAACTTTTTCGTCCTTGTGTGCATGTTTGTACATCCATTTCTATGTGTGTGTATACAGAAGCAGTGAGTGTGTGTGTCTTTGCAGGGTTTATCCCACTTGATCTGAAGGCAAATCTTGGCATGACTTCCCTGCGCCCCTCTCCTCTCTGAGCTCAGACTTATCGTAGCGTGGCCTGCCAGGATAAAGTGGGCCTGTCGTGTGGGGGCGGGGGAGCCGCTGTTCACTGTACCTTTAAAAGATAAGCCTTGAGCAGGCAATCCATGCTGGCCTTTAGCCTTGAACAGCACTGACTCTGCATCAATAAGTATGCAAACAGCCACAGAATGAAACATACAAACCATGTTGATCATTTTCCAACTCATGCTGTATTCTCTTCCCTAAAGCACATAAGAGCGCCAGATTTTTGCAGCAATATAAAAGTGACAGTCGAGTTAAAGTCTGCAGTTGGCAAGTATGATGAATGATAAAACTCGTCAGCGATTTAAGTGGTTAAATTTTATATTCAGCTGGGAAATGAATCTAGTTAGGAAATTTGTGGAGTTTTTTTTTTTTTTTTTTTTACAGCTGTCCATTTTTCTTACATTATAATTAAAAAAGGGGTCTCCACGTATCTTAATTAATCCCATCTTTGTGACTGTGATCTCTACTCTGAGAGCTCAATAAAATGCTTTTGACTGGAACTTCACTCACTGAAACAGTCTCCTGTTGCCACCACCTCTCAGGAGATCATGTTACTAGGAATCATATAATGCTTCTTGCGTGTGTTTGTGTGTGTGGTTTTCCTGAGTACATTCTTTGTGTGAGATTCAAACCTGCTGCAGCATTTACTTCCTGCGTTATGAAAATCGAACCTAAAAATACAGTTTGACAGTTTGTTTTCATTATTCCGTGTTGTTGCTGTTTGTGTTCGGATGTAATATAATTTCTACATTACGTTGTGTATTCGGAAAGGGAACATTAAGTGCTCTGCTTTTGACACATGCTGAAGTGCGGTTACATTAATTTATTCGGAACAATATAAAATAATTGGATTTTAACACTCAAAGTGTTGCAGCTTTTTACACAAACATGTCAGATAATGCTCACAAATGGGTTTGATTTTTTTTTCACTATATAGATGAGGGCTTTTAAAAAAACAGCACACAGACTCTGTTTTTCAATTTATCAGTACACATGCAAGAAGCTGCACCATAGCAATCAGCTTTAATCTGCGGTCCTGCCAGCCACCAGTGCACTCTGGGACCCTGTCAGCAGGTGAACCTGTGAGTGACAGCCTGAGGAAGACTGATGGCTTAACTGCCACTTATGTGATCAATAAAAGTGACATCTACACAGGCAGCTTGCACACTCAACTTAAAGCATGAAGCAATAACCGTGCACTAATCTGATCGCCGCTGTATGTGGATGTGTTGATAGCTCCCTTCCAAGAGCTGAATAAGCATTAGCAGTGTAACTACGGGCGTTTACTCAGATCTGGTGCCAAAGTGACAGCTCCTGTATGTACATTCGCAGTATGTTTGCCGACCGTTTTTGTAAGAATAAGACATTTTTTAGACAAGACAATCCCTGTCAGTGTGGTCGAGGATGCTAAGGGATGATTTCAGACTAAGCTGCTGAAATGCAAATATTTCAATGGAAGTTACTCACATTATTCTTCTCAAGCCTCCTGCTTCTGAACCAAGGTTTGACTCCCAAAAACAAATCTCCTGAATGCCTCTCTCATTTCATATCTTGGCTTTTCCTTAAATGCATCTCTAAATATGTATCGAAACATTTCCTATATACACTTTAATCACTGCACATCTATAGCAGGTGATGAACAAAACATTTTCACTGTGATGCATGCGTCCTATCCCCACAAACTAATTCTCTTACTGCATTGGCAAGCATGAAACCTCCTTAATGAAAAAAAAGGAATTACTCTAAAAGCTTACATGTTTTGGACAATGTTTGGCGATGTGCCCAATTTGCAGTTAATTACTTAAAACATTCCAAACCACCAGAAAGGTGCTTTCAATTTGCTTTTAGAGATGATTTTCACACTCTGGCGAAAGATGCATACTTAGCTGCTGGTTTACTACAGAAGCACATTATTCATGTCGAAACAAATCCTTTCAGTTCAATCTCTTGGTAGCACAAAAACCTCTGAGTGCTTTGAAGAGCGATGAAAAGTTTTGGTTGACAGTGGAACTTAAATCAGTGTTGAACAGAACAAAAAAAAAAAAAAATAAGAGAGTGAGGCACAATTTAATACTGCAGTTAAAACTATGGGATGCTGGCAGTATAGCACAATCCTCGCTGCTATACTACCCAGTTATTAGAAGACTAGTCCTGTTACAAACACCCTGCTGCTGTTGCCAGACTCTGTAATGGGATTTAGTTTGAAAAAGTCTTTCTTTTTCTACCGTGTGCCTCAAAAATAGTTGTTTTTCTCCAAACAGCCGTGTGACAGCATCATTTGCTGATCAAGTCAGCCTTATCCTCCTCCGCATCACTTTCTCATCGTGTTCCTTGATCAGGTTGCTTTTGCTACCATTTACCTTTTCGCTTGACCTTGTGTCTGACTTCTAATAAATCCAGTTTATATCAGAACCTTGATGGGAATGTAATGTGAGGCTTTACTTCGATTTCAGGTGTTTTATGGTTAGGGATGCTCGTCCACAGTTCTTACATAATAATTATGAGCTTTCTTTGGTCCTCCAGGGCACACAGGAGTTAAATCCAAAAGCAGGGTATTTAAATGCTCAGCTGTGCTTATATAATTCTTTTCTTTTACCGATATTATGGCATACTTAAATCATCCTGGCAGGAATATATTTCACAAAAAAAGAAATGAAACAGAAAGAAGTTATTCTCATTCTTTATTTCTCACATCTGAGCTTAATGAACATCCTAACTCTTTGAAAAGCCTTTTTCAACATTCAACCTCAACCGGTGCAAATGCTGTATCGTATAAAAGTTTTATGAGTCACTAAAACCAATTTTCACCCAACAGTCAATCGTCCCATATCAGCCCCCCTGTCACAGAGAGAGTCAAATGAGTCCTTGTCTCCTCTGTGACTCCTGCATGACAACCTGCCTGCTGTTTTGGTCGATCTAGCTCCAGGCTACAGTTTATAACAGTCCCCTGCCCCTCCTGAGGGGGCGGGTGGAAGCCTGAACACAGGCCTGAATAGGACTCTTAATCTCCACAGTCTTATCACTCAGCTCCATCACATCTCTGCTCTGGGGCATTATCGGTCCATGCGCATGCGTCCCGCGAATGCGAGTTCTCTTTGTGTCCACTCTCAGGCTAGCCTTCACCCCCTTTCCAACTCACCTTTCGGCCCCAAAGAACAGTCGCCATGGTGACTGTGCCTGTCAGGTTTGGTGGGAGGGGATCTTAGTCAAAGCCTCTCAGTGATCCTGAGCAACCTCTCACCCTCCCCATTCTTTCCTTCTTCTCCAGGAAAAAAAAAATAGCCTACACTTCACAACCCTTCGCTGAAAGGGTTTCGACAATAAAAGAAAAGGATGTGAAACTCCTACTTTTGTGTCTCAGCTGAAGCATGAAACATGTTACAAATAGAACGATGAGTGACGCGTCTTTTAGAGCTCCCATTGAGTCGGATTCTTTGTGATACACAAGCAAAAGTGATATTCATAGCTTATCTTTTTCCACCGGCACACAAAAGCCTGCTACTCATGAACGTACCGTAGAGTGTTTCCCCACTACGCTGCGGAGGCTACTCTTCCATCCCACTTCTCCCCGGTCTCCAATGTTCCCCCATCAGCGGCAACATTAAGTCCTTTGTACTCTAGATCCAGTTGGGAAACTTTGTTTTTCCTCTCTGCACACTAAATAGAAGGCTACCTCCAACAGCATGCTAGCCACACTCAGTATAAATAGAGTAAACAGGGAGATGCAGGTAGCCTGCACTTTATTTGTTAAATCTGTGCAAAAACCTGCATTAAAAAAAGAAAAGTTTGGGCTTTACATGGATAATGTATTGGACTATTTCTGGACCAGGTGCAGTGACTTCAGTGAGCCTCAGCTGAAGTTGGAGCTCAAAGTGAAGACAAGACACATTGAAGTCACTGCACCCAGACAACAAATATCCAGCACAATCTGTCATGCAGACATGAGAGTGGTATCAATCTTCATTGAGCTCTTGGCAAGACAGCAAAATTGCCTATTTCCCAAAATGTCAAGCTATTTGTTTAATTAAATTAACTTTCATGTGTTGTCAGGAGAACAACCCATCCTATTTAGAGTTTGAGATAATACAAGTAGATAATACAAAGTGTGGCATGAGCTTGCTGTACCAGGGTTTAATCCAGAGTTACTCTGGGTGATACACTTTCAAACTATAAGATATAAAATGACAGAAACCACAAGTTTGGTTCAATTCATAATCTTAGTACCAAAGAAATTCACTGAAGTGGCCAAAATCTTCTTCTATCCTTTAGTATTTTTTGAAATATGACTAATGCATTTTGACTTCAGCCAAAGTTATGTCTTAAAAACAAGTTAATTTCCCAGGGTTTTTGGAAAGTGTGCTTCTGCTCCCAGAGCTAAAAATATTGACTTTTATTTTTCTTCTAGGACAAATCCATCAAATATACTGCATATGATAAGCCGACCAATATACATCTACAGCATGTTACCTCAATTTACCTTTTTCATAATGCTGCTATATACATAAAAATAACAAGCAAATAACAGCACCATTGTTAAATATTAGACACAACGCATATGTGGCCCTCTAATGTCCCTCCTGAGCTTACCGATTTCATTATAGGAAAGTAATCACAGTAATTTGCATTGTTATTGGTTATTAAATCAGTTTGACATCTTGTTATTACAGCCATCAATGTTGTAGTACTCCCTTCATTTATCAGCTGTACTAGTTTTCTTAACCCCATCTTTGCTCTGTATTACTCCACAACCAGTGTGCGCCCTTTTTAGAGTTGATGCTGCTTACGTCTGTCAGATGTCTCCCTTTTACCTTCCCTTCAACCTTCCTGTCCTGTCCTTCCTGTCTATCCCTCCTCGTCCTCCTCCTCCTCTTCTGTGGATGTTCTCCAGATGCTGAAGTCATTCATTAACTCTAACCCACCTCCCCTCTACTCTGCCAGCGGCCCACAGTAAGCTGTGACTGAGTGTTATGGGGGGGTCTGATAGTGGCAAGCAATGGAGCGGACAAGTTATTACAGGACAGGCAAATAGAGGCCCGATGAAGCATGAAAACCTCCCTTTCCCCACTCAACACACGCACACACAGTGAGGGATATACAGACGGACAGAAGGACAGAGTTGGAGACGGACGGACAAAAACACTGGCTTAACAAACATGCCAGCTCTCCTCCATGAAGCCATAAAGACATAAAGAAGGTTCCTGGTGAGTAGAAAAGGTAGACAGGCCTATAGGGTACTACACACACAAACGCACAGCCTGTCCATTAATTCCTTCGTTCTCTGTGCATGCTAACGAGAACAGACATATAGTACATGAAGGGGCACGGCAACAGGAACAGGGTGACAGCATGGGACATGAATATTAATACTGGGATGCCGAAGGGATCTGGAACGGTCCCGTCGCAGAGCGGTTAACATGCTTTGCTTCCCAGCGTGGCTTGGCAGAGCAGCTTTCAATCAATCAATCTTTTATGTACCACCAGGGGGAAGCTCGTTGGCAGGGAGGGTTTATAAAACACAATAACACAGAACAGAGGACAACGAGGGTGATCACACACTTAAGTTAGAGGTGCAAACCCCAAGGTCTCGAGAGACAGTGGTGAAAATGTTTGTTTCGAGATAAAAATGGTGCTAAATTTCCACAACCATTCTCTCATTTTCTGAAATCCCAGGGTGCGTAGATAGCTCGCAGGCTTTTGTTTGGAATGCAGGCGGCCCGAAATGATTGCATGAAGGCAGTTGCTCAAAAAGCTTTGGCAGGTCAGGGCGATAAAGTGTTGCCACAAATACATCGTGTCAGGCAGCAAACTAATGAAAAGCCCAACGTCACCATGGACACTGGACCTGGAAAAAAATGCAGTAAGAACATGTGTTTCCAGGTTTTTATATAGCCCAGTTTCTTAGCAGGGATGACTGTATCAAAAGCCATTTATCAGTGTTGGCTGAATGGGTATGTCTCATCTGTAAGGTACAGCACACAAGCAAACACCATACATCTCAAGTGCAATAGTGAAAACAAGTGCTGGGATGGAGGGCAGGCATGGACTCCATTTATGCTTGAAATTAAAGTTTGATCTGTACCTGGAGGTCTTATCAAGATGCAGCAGGTTGTATGTTAATGGAAGGCACTTACTTACACTATCAGCATGTGGCTGGATCAGACCACCTCTGGAGTTGATCTGGATGGCAGAGCGATGAGATGGAATTCACTGCTGTCCCAGTGGCCACGGAAAAAGGACATTTACCTTCTACCTATCTTCAAAGTTTGAAAGAATAAACATCATAACATTATCAGTCGTTGAAAAATACAGTTGCTGTACAACGAACTCCAGATGCTTTCTGTAGAGAAAAAAAGCTGCAGTCTGTACAGTAACCTCACCTCACCTCACCCATCTGTTTGTGTTGACTAACCCCTCCACCTACTCACCCGATTTGCATAGCACATAAAAAAATGTCACCAAATCACAGTGCAGGCAGACAACAATTGCTAGGAGTAAAAGCAGTGCTGTGATTGTGTTATGTTCCAGATGCAGACTTAAATTTAATAGTGGGTGTAAATTGGGTCAGAAAGACAGTAAAGGCGGGATAGTTTCAGTTTTTATAATCCTTTTTAGTAAAGTTTATTGCAACCATAGCCACCACAGTCACTTTTAAGAGTTTGTTTTTCACTCTCTAGATTCCTCTCTGCTGGTAGTGGAGTGTGGAGAGAGCAAAGGCATGAGTGCACCAAACAACCCATAAGTTGTGTGTTTGTAATTTTTTTTTTTTTTTTTCAGATTTCTCTGCCATGTGGTATGAGCTCATTTAGCCCGCTCTGGACTAGGATGAAAGGATTTCTGGGATTTTGTTTGTATTGCTGTTTTTGCTCGTACGAGCATATGCGAGTGTGAGAGCGTGTGCATGAATGTGTGGGTGCGTGGATGCGTTTTAACTTTTTCTGCGAATTCTTACTGTATGGTATAGTTGTTAATGCGTGTGCCTGTTGGCATGCCCGCTGTATGCTGGGGACTCTATGGTAATTGCACGTGTGTGAGTCTGTTTGAGGGCATTTGAAGCCAGATGGCATGCCCCCCCCCCAACACACCCTTCAACCCACTACACGCCCTCCCCCTGTTCTGGATGCCCGCCCAATACTAACGGATGAAATGTGAATGTGTGTGTGTGAGAACATGTGTGTGCTGCCAAGTAAACATGAGAGCTGTCTGCCCCCTAGTGGCTTAATTTCTTCTCTTCTCTTCTCTTCTCTTCTCTTCTCTTCTCTTCTCTTCTCTTCTCTTCTCTTCTCTTCTCTTCTCTTCTTTCACACCTGCAATTAGTGTCAGACAAAGTGACTCTGCATTTTGGGAAAGCACCGCTGTGACCAACCTCTATCAGCTGAAGGCAGCCGTACTCGACACGTAGCTGCAAACCCTGGAATGCTGAAGCCAGAGGATGATTACTTTTTTCCCCCCACTTTGGACTCTTTTTAAAGATGGCACTTTGTGAATCTGAAATGAGTCTTCAGTGCATAGGGGAAGTACAGCACATCTGTGCAGGCCCTCTCCTCTCCCTTAGGAATAAGCCAGAGGGGGAGGGTATCTCCTTTCCCTTTATTCAGAGGCGTTTTAAGTGTGGCAATTAAGATATGTAGAGGAGTCTTTTATTAGCACAGTTTCTTTTTTTTTTCTCTTTTTGCTCATTCATCTTTAGATGAGCGTATCCCGACCGTTGTTAGTTAGCGTATTCAGTGGCAGACAGCCAATCAGGATAAAGGAATTTGCTCCATTTGCTTGTATCTCAATACCCAAAAACATGTCTACTGTTGATCTGCAGCATAGTTTGATTAAAGAGAGACAAAGGGGCGCTTCAGAGCCTGTTTTAATCACTGCGTGTTCAATAGTCTATTGTGCTCGAACATCGGCCCTCACTTTGCTTCAGTAGCTGCCTACAAGCCCACAATGTGTGGGTGTGTACCAATATTCTGTCTCTTCTTGTTCTGTAGCACCTCTCAATGGATTGCTGTTTTTATTTTGTTTCAACTAAGTAGTATTTTGAAGTGACAGCTTCCTCCGTCGTTGCTCATGGGCTGTGCTACAGTCCTGTAAATCTGACTCAAACAAGCAAGCAAACTAACACACAAATGTAGGAGTGGAATACAGTGCAATATATGAGTTCTTGAAGACAGTCATTCAGATTGTATCCTGCAGGCAATATCACTATATGGAGTTATAAGTAATAATATTACACTAGTGAAATCACTTTCTAAGCTTATCACCAGGGAATGGGTATTAGTAGAGCTGAAAGAAACAGAATTTTGGAGGCCAATACTGATATTAGTATTTGAAAATTAAAACAACTATAATGATGTCTGTTGACAATAATATTGTGTCATTAGTGTGTAATTCAACATGAGGGAAGTATTTGGACTAGGAAGCCTTTAATGTGGTCACACAATAAAATTAACAATTCATTTCCTAAACAATAATGCGGCCCCTCTCTCATTTGCCTCTTTTAGGCCATACCTAATAAGCTAGTCTTACTCATTTGACAAAGCCACAATTTGCCATTAGCGTGTTTATAGCTAGCAGCGTGGCATCACTGAAGGTGTGGGTTTTTGGGTATCTGTCTGCAAATATTTTAGAAAGATTTCGATATTTCATTATATATTGTTATAGTTTTAAAATGGTCCAATACCATGTACAGGATTTCATTTGAATCCCTTTTGTAATTATAGCTGTTTCGCAGTGAAATCACTTAAATCGCCTTTCTTCCACATTCTGATGCTTGGCTTGAACTTCAGCAGAATTTTGTCAGCCGAGTCCACATGACTTAATGCACTGAGTTGCTGTCGGTTGATTGGCTGACTGAATATTCTCCTTAACGAGCAGTTGAACAGGTGTGCCTAATAAAGTGGGCAGTGAGCTGCATATAATTGCGATAAGCAGATAGACCAATAACTCTGACGATGCCAGTACTTGTTTCCATACAAAAAAAGAAGAAAAAAGGAAACTGTCAAAGAAAATGGGGCTCGTTATCCAGGTTTAAAAAGGATGACAAAAGATGTAAAAGAGAGCAACACGAAAAAGGGATCCAGGCAAAAAGAGTGAGTTCCTGGTACTGAAGGGATACAGCAGGGGGTCTGTGTGACTCTGTCTCTTGTAATAGATTTAAGGCTAGTTTGGAGCAGAGCATGTGGAGTTCAATTTTCTTAGACTGTGGTAGAGGAGATGAGATGTGCGTGCATGCTACATCAAAAGACAGTGAATGTTCATCTCGCCTCCCTGCGCCTTTGGACATGTCCAAATCAGTTTCAAACTCTGTCCTCGCTCAGCTCCTCTCCTCTGTCCACTGTTGTACCATCTGTGACCTCTCCTTGTCCGTATAATTCTTTCCTCTCATGCAGGGGTAATAAGATTGATGCAGCTCAGACATAATGAAATGCAAAAGAAAAAGCAGTAGTAGGCTACTGAATAGACGAGAGGCAACAGAAGAAGAAGCAAGGCTGGAAAGTGGAGGGAGAGAGAAAGTGGAGGAAGATTAAAAATCCAGATTCGGCAGGTTTTTGCTGATGATAAGCATTCCATTGAGTGCATAATCCCGGCTAAGTACAGCTGTTGTATATCATACAAGCATGGCGCATGTCATCTCCATGACAGTGAATTACCGACAAGAGGGGAGTAGAGAGGAACAGTGAGCGTAGAGGAGAGGAGGGAGTGGAGCACAAACTTGAGGGGGAGGAAATGGGAGGCATCAGAGGAGAAGCAAGAGGGGGAAACAAAAGGCACAGGAGTGGTGAGGAGGAGGCGAGAGGGGAGGAGAGGACAGGGAGGGGAGGAGAGAAGAGATGTGGGGAGCAGGCACTCTGATGTAATTAAAGTGGCTGAGTTGAGAGGCTGCACCTTGCCCCCCTCCCCAAGCCTCCACATATGGAAGGTTTATGAGTTTATGAATACAGTATAGAAGCGCTGTTAGAGGTGCCAGTGTCACAGGGAGAGCTGCAGTGTGAGGTTATTTATGTGGAACACAAGTACGTCTATATGCAGCCCCTTTCAAACATGAGGCTCCACTCAAAAATGCTTCAAATGTTCCTGAGGTTTGGTCATGTTTAAATGAAAGAGCTGGATGTTAAAATGAACTTTTAGTAAACTAGACTGTTTAACCAACTGCTATATTTATCTACAACTTAGCTACCATGACCTTAAGTTGAGCCATATTCACCTTTTATCTGCTGCCTTTTAGCTAATTACCACTTTCCTGCTTCTTTTAGCTGCCTATTAGGCTAGTTTTAGAAAATTA
>JAOWBC010000049.1:16174465-16187774 GCA_028566105.1 Hypoplectrus providencianus | reverse complement strand
TGTGTGTGTGTGTGTGTGTGTGTGTGTGTGTGTGTGTGTGTGTGTGTGTGTGTGTGTGTGTGTGTGTGTGTGGCTGCTTCAAATAATTTCAGTATGTCGGTGTCTGAGCCTCTGTTGAAACATTAACACGTCTGCAAGCATCGCTCAAGGTTGTGCACCATCTCTCCATTCGTTTACTTCACTGCTCTGTCTGTGGTCACCCCTCCGCTGTCTGAAGCACATTTATCATACTTTGCATTTTCAGAGATGTGGCTCAGTATTTCAACAACCTTTAGGTTTGTGTGTTGTTTACATTGTCTGTAGGAATTGGAAAAATCTTTCAATGTAAAAAAAAAGTACAGAGTGAGATTTTTTTTTCTTGCAGTTATACTGTTTTTTTTGTTTTTTTGTTTTTTTTTTTCATTTTTATTTAATTTCATGTAAGCAACCTTTTATTGTCATGAAATAATGTGCAGTTATCAGAATAATATAATTTCAGAAGTTAAGCTCATGAGTTTGGGTCTAATGATTTGAGATAAGTTGTATGAATTTCCTGCTGGGTATTCATCAAGCTTGATGACAGTTGGAATGTGCAAAATAAAGTACATCTGAAACTTTTGAAAAAAAAAAAGTTAAGAATGTATATCATTTTTACTTTTTTTTTTTTAATATCACGTTAGTGCAGCTAAAACACTTATATTAAAATGATGAATAATAAAGGCCTTTTGTTGTTTAATTTATGACGAATAGTATGCTTTGCTTGCCATATAATTACTGAGAGATGCTGAGAGAGAAATATATGTGTTTTTAGTGGCAGTTGAGCTGTTATCATGTAAACAGTGTCTGTTCTAAAATAATTAATGTTGTTGGACAGACACTGATAGACGTTTTCTGCCGATGGCGTCAAAACATGACAGCAACGAAGTTTATACACCAAATCTAGCAATGCGCTATTTACGCACAAAGTATTAGGATGAAGGGCCTCCTGTTCATGCGCCGAGCACTCTGGTGACAGCCTGCAGAGCAACAGATGACCCATCAGCTCAACAGTCCTGGCCAGCTTAGCCCTATATTATTGTCTAGGTATATGTTTCCATGGTTTACGCATACATCATGGCTTTACGAACGAAACCGCATGCGTAAATGAGCTGCATGTGATTGATTATGCGCCATTGGATTAGCCAAAATTAACATCGCCCTTGTGTATTGTCAAATGGAAAATGACCCACGGACAAGATGACATGAATAAATCTATTTTCGCCCCTGCTCCTCCCTGTATGGCTAAGGAGAAAATTGCATATCCATCTTAAAAGACAAGGCACAAGCGCTTACTTTCACTTTGTGCCCTGGCCTCTGCCTGACACTGAAGGGCATCAGAAACTTCATTTCATCCGTGTAATAATGGAGCAGCGGGGTATTTTGCACCCAACATTGATTTGTCTTTTTGAGTCTCGGTGACGTAGGAGGTTATAAAGCAGAGCGTAATTAATGTCATTTATCACTTGTTGGATTTTTGTCACTGAATTCACCGACAGAGCTCACATAAGCGAGCCGTTATCCAATGGGAGCGCAGGAGCTTTTGTCACCCAGTGCAGGCACGTGGCTCACACCTGCAGGCTGCAGTGTGTGTGTGTGTGTGAATCTGTGTGTGTGTAAGAAAGAAAGAGAGAGATGAAGCGTGAATATGCCTGTGGCACACTTTAACATTTTTCACTTTTTCTATATGATTTCAAAAACCAATAATGGGAAGTTGGGCTGTTCTAACTGCCACTATAGCTCATATTCTATTTGTTTCGGGATTAATATTGTCTGATATAATGTATTTTACTTTCAGAATTGTTTGTAAAATATCAGGACTATAGGAGCAGCTTCAGTCAGCCTCTCTTGTTCCCAATTTTCCACTCCCACAGAGAGCACCAGGTGAAATTAAACTCGTTATTTCTCGTTCTGCCTCGCTGAGTTTGGCATCAGTGTTTAATTACAATGGAAGATCTTCCATAATTGGCATAATGAGGCGCAAAGGCGCACACAATGGTGCTCACAATGTGGTGTTGTGCTCCCCATTTCGCAGGAGATGGGCTTTTTGGTTGGGCTGTGTGCGCCATGAAAAACTCAGTTGGGGATACAACTAGTCTACAACCCCAGGTTTTATTTAGATTGATCTCAATCGGGCAATAAGAATTTTGACCCCTCTTATTGTCTCTCTGACTATCCCCGGGCCGTATTTCAAAGTGTCTATACCCCTTTGAGAGGAGTGAATTGCACCCCGTCTCCCTCCCCCTCCCTCCGCTCCAGGCCCTCTGGGCTATTGGGTAAAGGCAGAGTACGCAAAAGAAACAATGCAATGCATGAAACGTAATATTAATCTCCCCGTCCTGAATGCAGACAAAGCGCTGTAGAAGGTGCACGTCTATAATGGTTATTGAGTGCTCACCCAGCTGCGCAATTTTCCCCCGTGTGCCCAAGCAAGTCGGGAAAAGGTCATGCAGGCGCTTTGAATAAAAGAGAAGCTCCCTAGTTTGCTCAATTACCGCCACACACACACACACACACACACACACACACACACACACACACACACACACACACACACACACACACACACACACCCCTCTCTCTCTCTTTCACACACACTGTGAGCACAAATGTGTGCAACATCAGCTGAAGAACCAAACCACTGCAAAGGCATATAATATAAATAGATTCATCTTTATTTATAAAACTTGTTTTACACAAAATATATCTGTTAAAATCGAGTATTTACATTTTAGGCTACAGGAAACCGAGAACAAGTGCATACATTGATAAAAGTCTCCTTAACACCTATTAAAAAAAACAAACAAAAAACTACAATCTGTCACAGGTAGTAGCCTTGATATTGCTGTCCAGTCACACAACTCATACATGCCAACTCACTGCCTTCACTGACAGCTGGCTCTCACAACACTGTCAGGGAAAAGTGGCAGTGGCTGTTGTTTGTTTGACTCAATGTACAAAAATATGTCTTCATGTTAAAACAATTATGATACAATTTTGTTATGAAAGGAGAGGAAACAATGTACAGCACGAAAAGTTTGTTGACGTATCATCTTTGTCTTCCTACAGACGTGGCAGCTGAGGAAGGCAGTCAGCACACATGTCCTCTGCAGAGCCTGCTGTGTCACGTATTAATTGCACTTATTCAAACATAACATCAACAGTTCTTCACTTCCACGCGTCAACGTGACACCGAGTCCAACTCCCTCCTTCTTGTGGGGACTTCAGGGCGACTATTCACGCTCTATGCAACAAGAGGCTCCCTCTCTCTTACACACACACTCTCTCTCTCGCTCTCTTTCTCACTATTGCTTTGCTCCTGCAGAAGCAGCCCGGGTGAGGGAGGGAGGCAACAGATCACTTCCAAGTACAGGAGGGCGAGACTGATCTGATGCCTGTTTACCAAGTCTTTGTCAGCCGCTTTTTACGCACACACGCTGCCGTGTGGGTCGGGTGCTTGTCAGCCTCAGTACCTGTCGAACCAGGTTGTAAAGTCCAACAGCTCCTGTTCCTCGGAGCTCAGAGGCTCATAGCCTCCTTCGTCTGATGAGTAGGTGGAGTGAGGCGACTCCGGGTCAGCGGAGTAACTGTTGGAGAGTGTCGGTGATGGCAACCCGCACTGGAAAGCTGCAGACACTGCGTCATGTTCGTCCAGAAGTTGTTGTAAAGCCCTGATGTACTCCACCGCAGACCTCAGGGTCTCCACTTTGCTCATCTTCTTGTTGGCGGCGCCGTTTGGCACATGCTGACGCAGCGTCTGGAAGCCCATGTTGACTTGTTTGACCCGGTTCCTCTCCCTTTCGTTCCGCCGGGCCACTGCCACGGGCTGCTGCTGGGGGATGGAGTAGCCGAGGCCGTTGAAGCTCAGACGCCGCTTGCAGCGCAGGAGCTCCGGCGAGCTGGAGCGCTGTCTCTTCAGCACCTTGGTTTTGCTTTGGAAGCCGGCAGCGGTGGTGTTCGCGTGCACGGCCGGGACGGCGCAGTCCTGGGCCGGGGCGTGCAGGCTGAGGCTGGCGTGTCTTTCAGTAAGTCCAAAGGTGAATGCAGTCTGCGTGGTGGTGATGGTTGTAGTTTCCATCTCGCTGACAGTTGTTGTAAAGAAGTGATGGATGCAGTCTCAGACAGTGGGACAGGAGGAGCAGGAAGGGTTGGCAGTGTACAGCTCTCGTGTCCTTCGCGTGGGGACCGTGTGGCTAACTCTAGTCCAAGTCTCTCTTGACTGCTTACTCCACGAGCCGATCTGACCCAAACTTTGGCAGCACTCCTCTTTTTCAACACGCGCCCCAACACACACCCCACCCACCCCTTTTTGGAGACGCACGCTTCGTCGCGAGGCCCCGCCCCCGCTGTGTGATTCTTCTGCACGCCGACTCCCCCGGGCCAGGCGCGTGGCTCCGGGAGCTCAATAAACAATCCCGAGCTTTCACTGCGCCGGGAGCACGCGCTGGGCTCATTTACATTCCAATGTCTCTAAGTTGAAGGCCCATTGGTCGATTCAAACGGCCTGCAACCGTGCGAAAAGAAAGAAAGGCGAAAAAAAAGACAGAGAAAGAAGGGGGGGAAAAAGAAGAAGGAATAAAAAAAGTGAATGGTTTGGTTCTTTGAAATGCCTTTTGAAATTGACAATGTACCCCTGGCAAGTCTTCAAATTATCAGTCTTCCCCCCTTCGGCCATCTTTCTCCTCCAGCTCTTTACAATCACAAATACCAAGGACGCTCTCTCCTGTATCCCGGCTACAGCTTTACACAGCTAAATAAATTGCAAGCGTGTCTCTGAGCACAATAATTGGCAATTATATAGCTGGCATAAGGACGCGATACATGTAAAAGTAAACAGCATGTTTATGACAAGTGGGCGTCCCAAAGAGCATTTACAGTTAGCTCTCAACTCAGTGCTCTGCAGGTCCGGCTCACTTTAATGATAGTTTATCACTGGAAAGTATTGTGAAATGCAATACTGCAACTCCTACACGAAAGCGGTTTGTTTAGTGTTGTAAATGAGTGCATTTCTGCGTGCACACAGTCAACTCAAAGTGCAGAGGCACGGATGCAGCATTTCAGCACCACATCTGACTGGACAGTTAACCACAACAGCACGGCCATCCTCCAGCTGAGCCTCTCTGCCCATCTGAGATGCAGGATTTGTTTAATTTCGATCTACTATTATTCCGTGTTGTCAAACGAGCTTAGAAACTCGAGTCGCTTGAGGAAAAGTCTCCTACCAGCCCGTTGTGGCACTGAGGCAGTCTGTGTGGAGATGGACAGACCGTCGCTTAAATAATAACAACAGGACACTTGCGGCCTCTGGCGGTGAAAATCGGCAATTGCACAATGTGATTTAACTTTTGTTGTGACTGATTCATGCAGGGGGGATTCCCTGACAGGCAGACAAACATGTGCCCTGTCTACATGCAAAGTCCCAAAATAAAGAAACAACTTTCACCATCTGATCCTTATACCTTAATTTTCCAAAACACAAAGCGTGAATAACATAAATACTATGTAATCCTGGATACTAATTAAATATTCCATCTTTCCTTCTCTTTCTGGCTTTTGAGTCAACAAAAACATTATTTCAGGGTTGTGTCAGGCCATTCCACAAAACAAAATAGCACACCTACTTCTCTGCAATCCAGTGGTGGAGTTACTTTCCAGGTTGAGATTTAAAATGAAAAACATGATACATTTAAAGGGATTTGACTTTTTTATTTTTATTGAATTAGTGTATTAAGTAGATAGATAGTAGAAAGATCCAGGGCCAAACTCTGATTTGATGGGTGTGGATCTGCATACATTTCAAGAAGTTACACGACTTAATTAAAATGTTACTTTCATTAGAGTGCAGGGCATCCTTTCCTTCCATGTGTTCTCTGGGTAATTTGATTGGACTATGCAGGAGTATAAATTTGCACCAGCCTTTGTGCTTTACCACACTGCCCTGAGTAGCTGGTTCTTTATATTTCAGTCCTCACTTTCAGTCTTACATTTCCTTTCTCTTCTACCTCTGCTTAGCCAACAGCAGAGGGCGCTGGGTGAAAATAAAAGTAAGACCCTCTGCTACACAGTAGCTCACAAAGCACAAGTTTTTTTTATTTTAAGAGCCTCTTTATCTTGAAATGGCATCTGCCCTGATGCCTAATCCTGAGATAAAGCTGTCAGCGTCATAACATACTTTGATGATCTTTTGATATATAATGAGGAAGTCTTACGAAACATACCCTATGTTGCATAGTTGTGCTCAACCACATGAGTTATGGCAGAAAACTTACTGTATTAAGTCTTGAATTTTTAATCATTAGACTAAGAACAAGGACAAGTGATTCCCTGACATAGAACTGATTATGGATATTAAACATTGTGATACTGATTACAACAATTTAGAAACTAAACTAAACTCACAAAAACTGTATTAGTCAGAAGGTTGCAGTAGACAGTTTTGGGTTTTTTTTTTTTCTTGTTTTTTTTCAGTAGGACGGGTTCACAGGAAGTGTTCCCAGTTAGCCAACAATGAGTCAAGGATATCAAAACCAATGGAGGAATGTGTTAGTATGTCGCAAAAAGAAAGATCTTTCTTAATGCAAACTCCATGGAACTGTGTATGTGTAGTAAGACGGACGTTCATATATGATTAAATCCTCATGACTTAAGCTCCACAAATACTACTAAATAACTACTATTGTTTTTTAGTCTGGCCTCCACACACTAATGCACACACACAGACCGATTTAAGCTGATGCCTGCCAAAGTGTTATTCATAGGTAAGGGTGTGTCTGTTTATGGGAAACGTGGCAGTTTTTTTGAATTGTACTTTGCACGCTGAAACTCCAGTGCGATAACAACCACCATTTCTGATTTTTTCAACCTTTACCTGAAGTCAACAGTCCTTCATATCAAACCAATGCAGGCGATGGAGTGAGGAGGGTTGTAATGTGTATTTATCTTTCTGAGTGTGAGTGCTACAGAGAGACAGATGCAGTAAGATAAATATGAAAGAGAAAGGAAAATTAAAAAAAACTAGCAAGAATTCCCGGGGAAAATCAAAAGTTAAACTTTAACTGTAACTGCTTTCTTAATCTCTTAAACTTCCCCCTCCAAGCACTTATATTTAAACATGTTTTTGCAGACAAAAAGGTACCATCATCTCACTTTTTTAAGGTCACTTTGGCATCATGTTGTGAAACTGAATAAAAACAGTTGGCCTGCTCCATGATCTGGCAAAAAATATTCTATATTTCCATTTACATTCAAGGACAAACAAATAATATTGTTTGAGTTGCATGTCTTTAAGTGTAAAATAGGATGTGAACCCTCCGTGTGGCCTTTCAGTGACCAGATTAAATCCTTTCCTAGTGGCCGGTGTTCTTTACGGGGGCCTTCTACAAGGACTGAGCAGTATTTCCAATTATTAGAAAAAGGGAAGTGCTCCATTTGAGCATGTATCATTTCCCTATTCCTGACACATCTGTACTGGGCTACGGCTTTTGGGGCTGTATTTAGGTGTACTTATGGCTGAGTTAATCAGTAATGCAGTCAGTGTGCAGGACACAGCCAGACAAAACAAAGACATTTTCCTATAGAGGCAAGTGAAGAGAAGTAGGCTCAGATCTTCACCATGCATGAATGCAACAGGCAATACATGACCTTTTGTATTGGGATTGTGGGTAAAAGGTTACTGGGATTGTGGGTAGAAAGTTAGATAAGACCCCAGAGCGGGAGAAGAAAATAAATATGTCAGAGTTGTGCTTTTCTGTGCAGTGAAGCCAGGAATAGTTGATGGCTGAAAGAGGAAGTAAGGCCTTATTTATTTTGCAATGTGAAGTGTGGTTTATTTCAGCCATAAAAATCAAAATGTAAATCATGAAAACAAGGGAGTCCCCGTGTCACTCTCACTCACTACCTGGTTATTAATATGCTCATAGTCTCATTTAAACACATGACAAAACCACACACCTGCAGGGTTCAGACTCTGAAAGTCCCAAATTACACCCGAACACACTGCACATTTGTAACAAACCGCAGTGCATTTACTGGTGGATTCTTTTGGCTAGATTCGCTGGAACAGAGCTGGTTTCATCTGACGTTATTTTAGTGAGTAATACCTCCCTAAAAGTGCAGGCCGGGACAGGTGGAGCTTCATGCCTCTGCCTCAACACTCTCCAGTTGTTCTTGAAACTGAAACAATAAATAAATTCCATGGGCTTTGATTCTTATCAAAGTAACATAATGTGGTTTATGTTGTTAATGTAATGTATGTTAATTAACTTGACAGTGGAAAAAAAAATCAGTCTTCTTTAAAAAATAATATCATGAATAATAATAAATAAGATGGTTTCATTGTACTTCATTATCTTTTACTACTGGTGGACAATCACTGCACTTTACTTGAGGGAGCTTTCCAGTGCAGTCATCATAAATGTAATGATATCATAAGTCAACTTTTTAATTGTCCAAGAAACAAAGTTACTGTTGCTGTAAAAGTTTGACTGAAGTGATTTTAGGAAACAAGTCAGTAACTTTAAATTTATAGGTAACACGTTATATAGTAAGCTATTATCTATAATACATTAGAAATTTACCTATAATGTATTTAAATCTGCTCACAGCAATCTACAATTTTTTTTTAGCATTCATTTATATTTATAATATACATATACAATAATTATTACAATTTATTAATATTAATAATGCCTTATAACAATAATCAAAGTACATTATGAAGCCTTACATTTGTATGAGATAATTTGTAATTTGTAAATGCAGTACCTGCTTTTTCAACACTTACCTACATAAATCTATCCTGTGTGAAATATTAAATCCCCCTAATATGTTTATGCATGCAATATCTGAAATTTCCGGTAAATAATTTTACTTTTTCAGCTATGATATCATAACTCGGCATCACCTTAGGCAACTATGTGTTTTAAAAAAAAAAAAAAAAAAAAAAAAAGTCTTGCGATCCTTTTAATAGATAGTTTAAAAATAGTCAGCACGTATGGCCCACTTGTTCTGGCATGGGATAACCGGTTTTAAACAACACGAACAGGAAGCATTATCGTGAATGTATTAGGAAAGCTCGCCACGAGCTGTGATGACAAAAACGCCTACGTGGTAACAATAACTTAAGAGGTGGATGATGAAATGCGGGTGACGTGATGATGCAAGACAAGCGATGATCCACAACAAGCAAATCTATTTTCACTTTCTCCCGGTTATCACGAAATGAAATTCCATTTTTTTTTTAAAACCAAGCCATGTCTGCATCCGGCCTGCAGAGGGTGCCTTCAATTAACCACCCACGAGCGGCTCGATCGTCAGTCTAATGCACTGAGAGAGGAAGTACCGTCGCCGTTTGCCTTGAATCAAACGCACCCATGTGTGGGTGGGAAATGCCAGAGGGGCTGACCCCTCCCAGTGAGGAGGAGACTTTAGGATCTCATACGGTGTCACAGGCTCGTGCGCGTCACGACTATAAATGCAGAAAAAGGTGCTCCGTGGAGCTAAACGAAGAGTTCTGCAGAGAGACAGCTTCACTGAAATATGCAAAGGTAGGGCGGCACATAGCGCCATCTCCTATTCTCCCTTCTTTACTTAAGGATATTATAATAGGCTGCCTTGGTTGCTTTGGTTTCACATGTATAGGAAAGCACTTGGTTCTCTGTGAAAGTTGCTGTGTGTGGATTTATCATAATCTTTTAGTAAACTGTGCATGTTGCTAATTGTTGCTTAGATTGCTTTGGGGATTTCAGAGTGCTGCATGGGAATTTCCTTTTTAACATCCTAAGAGTCTGTTAACCATATCAGAACACTCTACTGTGTGAGCTGACTGTAGCCACAGACACACTGCTGTCTTGGGTTCTTGTGTCTATTTCCTCTCTTTGCTCTGTAAAATGTTTCATGAGAGAACCACACTGATTTGTCTCGTTTCCTGTCAGCCCTCCCAAGCCCCAGTTTGCCAGCTGGCTCATAGAGCAGGTACAGACAGGCCAGTATACCGGTCTGCGTTATGTGGAGGAAAATAAGTTCAGAGTTCCCTGGAAGCACAACTCCAGGAAGGACTGCAATGAGGAGGACAGCAAAATATTCCGGGTGGGTACTACAGCCTGTATTCAGTGTGTCACTGCAATGCATGTGTGATATGGTGAAATGATGGCAGTGTTTACATTTGGCTAGTAGAACTATAATTATACTGCAAATATTTTGAAGTATAACTTTGTAACACTCCACAAAGGCAGTTTCTGAAGACAATGACTGACATGTCATTAGGAATTCCTTCCTGTCATTACTGGCAGTATTGCTGAGGTATGGCAGGTGTTCACTGACAATTATAGCCAATACCAGTGGTGGCACTTCCACTTCTCTGGACTCAAAGTAGAGACAGAAGTGGTTAAAAATGCTCTATTACAAGTTAAGTAGGCTTTTTCTTAAGCAAACAGTGAAAGTTACTGCGGAAGTTGGACTCTAGAGGTGCTTTCCTGTACACAGCACTGTTTGTTTGTTAAGTGATCAGAATTCAAATTGAGAGAGAAAGCTGGCTACTGTAGAGTGTCTTCCCTTGGGAGGGACGTAAGTACCTTATGTTTACATGTTATCATGGAATTAACTTCTCTTTCTATGGTTCACAGGCATGGGCAGTAGCAAGTGGAAAAATCACTGAATTCCCAAATGACAAAGCGAGGTGGAAAACCAACTTCCGATGCGCTCTGAACAATCTCTCTGTGCGCTTCAAGATGATAAAGGATAACTCCAAGAATTCTGAAGATCCTCATAAAATCTATGAGATTATTAACACTGAGTGTAAGACAATGGTCACTTACTCCAAGCCATCTACTTCCATGTTTTGACTTTGAATTAAAATGAGTGCAGCTGTTTTGTTTGTCTGCAGACAACTATGAAAATCTGCCAACACAACGCTCCCAGGAGGAAAGTGATATGGTTCCAGCTACCTTCAGCTCTCATATCGAGTACTTCCCCTCAGGAAATGAGGTAAAGTATTTCCTGAAGTGCACTTTCACTTCCCCGTCTGTTGGTTTCCATTTCACAAAGATTTCCTTTTCCTTCAGTCCCTAATAAATGCCCAAATTTGAATATATTCCCTCCAAACAGCTTAATCTGCATAACGATTTCATGGCCTTGGATCTTGGCAACCAGCCCTCAGGTACAGTCTCATTTGCAAAGGGAAATATTGATAAGTCATACAACATCTTCTTCACCTATTTGAATAGTTTTTAAGGAAGATTAAATATGCTTTTCTGTGCTTGTCTTCCTTAGGTCTGCACACTCCAGCTGTCCCTGTTAACTATTCTGTAGCAGCTGAGAACCTCACAGAGCTTATACCAGATCAGCCACCTTATTGTGAGGGTATGTTCACTATGAAATAATGGGCAGGGCTGGGGAGATTTATCATTTTTCTATAGATTATCAACAAGAATTGATCCTGATCCTGGTTTATTTTTCCAGTAAACCCTCCACAAGTGGCCATGCAGCCGCTGCAGCCAAGTATAAATGACCTGGAGATCTCCATCCACTACAGGAAAAGAGAAATGCTTAAGGTCATGTACAACACTTCCCTTCTCCAGCTCCACTACCACCATGAGGCCCCCGGACTCAATGGCCTCCATCTCTGCTTCCCCCCCACTGATGATCTGCTGGACCACAAACAGGTTCAGGGTTACATCACCTTGTGACTTAAGTTTGTTCAGAGTATGTTTCCTTCAAGTTAGTTTTTTTTTTTTTTTAGTAAGTATTAAAAAAACAATGCAACTTATTGTTAGTGGTAATCAAAATCTCTGTAGTGTCCTGAAGTGTATGGGATACTTGTCAGTCTAATGTTTGTAACATTTCTAAAAAATTCCTTCACTTTCACTTTGAAATAGGGAAGTAAAAAAAACTTTTAACCAGCTTGAAGTCAGTCAGAGGTTAAATTTTGTAATCTAGCAAGAGACTAAAAAAGCCTGTCAGCTAGAGCTAGGAGAGATATCATGGGTAGAAGTTTGTTTTTTATGCAAACTGTTTTTCTTTCTTTATACCAGATTGAGTACACCAACCGCATCCTTAACAGCATCCAGAGAGGTCTGTTACTGGAGGTTCAAAGCACCGGTATCTATGCCTGGAGGCAGGACAGGTGCCATGTGTTTGCCAGCACCAGTGATCCCACTGTGGCCCACCCAGACCCAAGGAAGCTGCCCCAAAACACCATGGTGGAGCTCCTAAACTTTGAGAAGTATGTGAATGGTGAGTGTGAATCTCTTACTATTCAATGTTTCATGTTATATGAGGCTAGCATTATGTTTTCAATGTGAAATAAATGGTTCCACTTGGTTTCAGAACTGAAGCAGTTTAAGGAGAACAATGGTGGATCTCCTGAGTACACCATCAACATGTGCTTTGGAGAGAGGTTTCCTGATGGAAAACCTCTGGAAAAGAAGCTTATTGTAGTCAAGGTAATCCTCTTCCCCGTTCTCCTCGAGCTACCTCACAGACATACATCTCTGTTTAGTTTTTAAGTGCTGAAATTTGTGCTTTTAATGTTTTTCTTTGCCCCTGTAGGTGGTCCCCCTGATCTGTCGACACTTTCACGAGATGGCCCAGATGGAGGGTGCTTCTTCTCTTCACAGCGCCAATGTCAGCCTACAGATCTCACACAACAGCCTCTACGATCTTATCAATTCTACCTTTGGTCTGCCCACTGTTGAAGAGCAAGCTCATGCTGCTGTGCCTTTCCTACCTCAGATGTGATATTTTATCCCTGTCCTGTCTCTAACGGGGACTGTTTTAACTATTTACGGGACCACATGGTGCTCTTGCCCAAAGCTTTGCTTGAAAGTAGTCAAACTGGAGACCTTTTGAATGTGGTATAGTTCAATCAAAAAGACTGCTAGGCACTTATTGATCAACTCCACTGTTAAGCTTTGCCTTACCTGTTAGTCACAAACTTCAGCTAAAAAGCTGAGATTTTTAACCACTACATAAGTAGAAATGAGCTAATCAACTTTTGAACTCAGACTGTTACATTCATACATCAAAGTTTAATAGACTTGACTTAGAATAAACGATATAATAACTGTATGTCATATTGTCTCTTAATGAAATGTATTGTTAAATTCATGTATGTTTGTAGCAACCAAATGAGGCCAAACATGTTAAAAAATAATTTCTAACATGTAATGTTTTTCTTTATGAACACATAGAGTATAATCCATAAGAAAGTCAAGTATGTGGGTAAAAAAATGTTTTTAGTTTTTCTTATGCATCATTGCTGGCACTGACTGCGATATATATATATATATATATATAT
>JAOWBC010000049.1:16101868-16173997 GCA_028566105.1 Hypoplectrus providencianus | reverse complement strand
ATATAAATAAATGTTTGGTAAAGTGTTTCTTTTCACAATCTGTTTTTTATACTCTGCTGGTCATTTTGCACTTTCAAAATAAGTTTCAAATAAACTGGTAAACCTTGAATGAGGTCTGAGTTTATAAATACTGCTGCAATGTATGACTCATAAATGCTGGCAATAATAAATTCAGATTGTATAAACGAACGATTGAAAACAACTCCCAGGTATAATCTACTGTTTCAAATCAAGACTTTCTAAATAAAAGCTCTGAAGTCATTTTAATACCTCCCAATTAAGGGCTCTTACAGTGTAGCTTTAGGTTTGTTAATAATGACCAAAAAAGGATTGTCAAGAGGTTTTCTTTTTATTAAAACATTCCCTGAAATAAATAAAACACAAATGACTACCGAGAGGCTGTTTTCAGTCTATGGTGGCTCAGTTTGAAATGATATGAGATTATTAAAAGGCAGAAATAAAGCCACCAAAATGATTCTCTGCGCATATCTTCCCATTTCAAGACCCTGATCCTTTAAAGAATCTGAACAAGCAACTAAACTGAGACTAAACCCTTTTTTATCACCAATATTTTATTATCATTTGTGTTCCCTCATACCGTAGAAATACCTGGCTTGATCAAGTAAATGAAGAGAAAAAGTGAAAATACATTCAGATAAACATGAGCACTTGTTTTTGTAAAGTTTTTCACTCTCAGTTTGTCGCGATATAAAGCCAAATTAAACATGACAACGATGTTAAAGGTTTCTCATGAACATTTCTGTTAAAGAAAGCAAGGTCGCAGGGTAATTAAGGGGATCACGAAGAGTGGTGTTTTAAGACACAGTGACCAAGCAGTCATATCTACCTCATGTTGACCACTAAACAAATTCTCTTAATGTTCCCAAGTAAAGGCGTGTGTTTACTTCATCATACCTACCTTTGAAAATGTTCCATTGTCGTAACTTCACAATTTTCTGACATTTTATAGACCCAATAATCCATTACGGTAATTAGACAATTAATCAATACTAAATAGAGACATAATCATTTGTACTTAATGGATATTGTAAGTGTAAATTGACACATGAAGCTATATTATAACTTAACCCTTTCACACCATAATAAAACACTTATTCTACCTACTGTACTATGGTGCAGTTTCTTTTGTTTAATAACAGGATGGCCAAAAGCAGACTTAATCTCTTTTATTGAGGGAAACTGTGCAATTTGATTAATTCACGTATTAATTTTTCATTGTTTTAGCAAAAAAATATCCTTGTTCTCTAAAACTTTGTTTTCTACATTTCAGTAATGGGTTGAAAACAGATTATGCTGCGATTTAAAGGTTTGTTCAGAACAAACAAACCCAAGTATGCCCAGAAAGAAGAGGCTGTTATTTGAGAGGGTGAACTGCATTATTAATATGAAACTGCAGAATGAGCCCGTCCTACGCTGGACGAGGTTAAGCTCATTAGACATGGATATTAGAGATGCGGAATACAGAAAACGGAGGCTTTTAAATATAAAACACAAACCAGTCAACTATAACCATTTATGTCAGTTATTTGCAACAGGCAACACAAATGAAAGAAACAAGTGGATATATCAAATCTATATTATTTACAACCAAATCTAAAATTGTTTAGTTTCTCTACTGATAAATTTCTACAAAAAATTGCATAACAGTGTTGTTCCTTAATGCGACAAACTTCTTAAATATGCACACTCTGCATATTTTTATTCTGCTTCTTAAAAAACAAAATTAGTTTTGCCATTGTTAATACCCCATCTCTTCCATATACGAAAACAGCTGCATGAAACTGAAAGCCCGTGCTGTATCCTCCCAGTGATATGCCTGTGGGAAAGCTACCTGATTTATCACTCCATGGGAGGATCTTTTGAGATTTGCCTCTTTAAGGCACAACCTCAAGGGATGTCATAGTGTTTCTGAGCTGTACTACACGAAGAGAGCAGTTTTTGGCAGTGACAGTCTAAATACAAGACATCACTGGGTGCAGTTCAAGTGATCAACAAAAAAAAAAACGTTTGCCTTCCAAATTCAGTTGAGAAGCTTGTGAGTATTCAACGTGATCCATGTTGAAGCTTTGAGCAAATCTTCATTCACTGTTTAGATTTTAGAGTTCGAGAACACACCCAGTGCCGTACACAAGGTAGAACATAGTATAACATATGATTAAGTGTTTCCAGTGGGTGTGGCTGACCTTGCCTCTTATTTCCATCTCTTCATGGGCTATCAGAGATTTTCATGGTCTCAGTCTCCTGTGTCTGCCCTAAGTCCTCTCCTTTCTTGTGTTTCCTTGCGTGTTTGTATTTGTCCACATATGCCTTGACCAGATTGCCCACCTTCACTGGGTTGATCTCCCCACTCTTACTGTGGCACACCTGATAACCAGGAACACAAAATAATTAAACATACATTCTCCAGAGACACTCCACTGCTAATGAGCTGAGACACCAAGAAAAGAGGAGTTTTTAAGCTCAGTTGTCTTTTGAATTCGAACCTACCTTCTGGACGGCTTTACGTAGAATCTCTTTGTATTCCTCCTTGTTGATGTCTCTCCTCTGGTAAAAAGGCTTGATGGCGAGCTTCACCTCTTCTATAGCTCTCTCCTGCATGTGCAGCTTCTTCAAATACTGAATTAAAACATCACAAATGTTATGATATGGTTTACAAAGATTTTTTCAAAGTAAGCAGAAGTAATAACATTTATTTAAAACCAAAAAGAAATTGTGATTACATGAGCTGAAACCTTACAGTTTAAAAAGTCAGATTCACCTGGTCTTTTCTCGACAAATCCCCTTCCTCTGTCTCTGCTGGTACACTGTCAGATCTAGATTTGGAACTAGGAGGACAAACAGCTCCCCTTTTGGAGTGGTGACTAACAGCTCCACTGACGTCCTGTGAAAATAAACAACTACAGTGTTACACAAGAATATATAAAATGAAAGACAAATTGAAAAAAAAAAAAAAAATCTGGGCTGAAACTAAATATAGTTGAATTGATTAGTCATTTTGTCAAACCATGTTTAGAAAAAGTCAAATTGTGTGTAGACTTTCATACTACATGTCTTATAATGATATAATGGTCAAGACTTTAGTGATTACATCAAACATTTGGACAGTTTTGATTTCCCCAGAATTTCTTTTACTTTCATTTTGCAGGAAATAACTCAGTATCAGTTTTAGTTTCTACCACGTGATTTTACTCAGGCAACAAATTTTGCTCACTGTTGGTAAACACTGCCACCTTTTGGTCATTTTATCACATTAAAGTGTCCGACCTGACTCGATGTCTGGGCTGCTGAAGAGGGTCTGCGAGCTCCTTCCTGCTTCAGCTTCAATTTATAGAGAGACAGCTCTGTGCAAGAAAGAATTCAGGAAACATTACAAAGAAATGGACAGAAAGTACATATCTCAGGTATGTGTAAAGTTATGTGTAAAATGTGATTTAGAATCACTATTTTCAGTTATATGAGCAGCAGGACTACTTACTGCTTGGTGATCTCTCTCTTTGAGGCCCATCAGGCTCCTGTATATTCCAGGTCACCCTCTTCACCTGAGTCTTGGATTTGGCTCCCACTACAGCTGTAAGTGGTTCATTCTTCCCCTCCTCTGCTTCTTTCTCTTGTTTGACAAATGCATTGCTTTGCTCTGCACACTCAGGTTTCACATAGTCCAGGTTGTCCAGCATCACATCAACATTAAAATCATCATCAGAGTCTGAGGGTTGTTGAACTTCCTGCTTTATAGGAACATTTAACCCAACAGTGTCTTGTTGTTCTCCGGATGCCACAGGCTCACACTGAGAGGCTTTGTGCTGGGGGCTTTCTGCTGTAGCAGGAGTAGTCAGTGCAGAAAATGAGGCGACAGGGGCTAATTGGCATAATTCTGGGGAACTTGGCTCGGTTTTAATTATTGATATTTCACAAGTGTCAGTGTTTGTTTCACATATCTCAGACTTAATTTTAACTGTTTCAGTCTTAATTTCAAACATCTTGGTCTTGACTGGGTCCTTTTCCTTTTCCTCCCCAACAACACTTTTGGCAACCATCGAAGAGCCGTCAGTTTCTTCTTTCTTAATTGGTTTACTAATAGGATAATCTGCAAACATATCGAGAGATGGTTGTTTTTCTTTCTTAATTTCCTTTTCAACCTTGATCTCTTTCACCTTTTGGGTTGTGGTGGTCGGACCGTCTGCGATGAGGTCTTTCTTTCCAACTTTAGCGTCAACATTACAGGAAAAAGTCTTCTGTTTATCAACTGTGGCCGCTTTGCCCTCCTTGATGGAGCTCTCCTTTTTCCTGTCCTGTAACAGTTTTGTGTCTTTAGAAGAGGAAACATGGGACCCTGAAGTTTTCTGTGAACTCCTGGAAGACAATCCTTCTTCTTTCCTTCTGTCTCTTGATGTGGATCTTGACCTGCGTCTCTTCTTGTCCTTTGACTGGTCCTTGTCTCTGGCAGAGGAAGATGGCTGTTGGAGTCGTGTGTGGTCTTTTCTCCTTTCCCTGGATCTGGAGCGTGATTTTGACCGTGATTTTGAGCGAGACATACCACGTTTACGATCCTTTGATCTAGATCTGGATCTGGAACGTGATTTTGAGCGGGACCGACCACGTCTCATGTCTTTTGATGCCCGTCTTTTGTCACTGTCTCTCTCTCTGCTGTCATTTCTTTCCTTGCTCTTCTGTGTATGCCTCTTCTTCCTGGATCGTTCTCTGCTGCTAGAGCTGGACCCAGACCTATAAGTAGGAATGAAGGCAAAACCCATACCTTAGAAACAACAAAGGCCTTAACAACCAGTGTCCAGTGTTGGACCAAGTATTAAATATTTACCTAGATTGCCTCCTGTCTTTGGACCGGGATCGGGACCGATGTGTCTTTCTGCGATTCCTATCTGGGGAATATGACCGAGAGCTCTCAGAGGTTGACCGTGCCCTCCTCCTCTCTCTGGACCTTGACCGCCTGGAGTTCCTATCTCTGTCCTTCTCCTTTTTTTTCTGTTGGCCTTCCTCGCCTGAGGCGTGATGGTCTCCTCTCCTGCCTCTGTCTGGCTCTGAACTACTAGAGTGTATCTCTTTTGAAGCTTGCGAAGTCCTTTTCTTGAGGCCTGAATCTGTTGATTTGGAAGAGGATTTGGAATCTGGTACAGTTTCCAGCTTCTTGGTAGGAGCAGAGCTAGATGCTGATGAATCGTTCTCACAGTCAGGGGGAGCACTGTTGGGAACTCTAACACTTTGCTCTTCTGGAGTGTCTTTCTCTGTCTTTACAAGATTCAGGCTATTTTGAACAGGTGGTGTGATGTCTGCCATCTGTGAATTCAAAGGTTTTCCACTGTGTTTAAACCTTTTAGCTTCTCCTGCATCATCTAACCCTGGCTCTTTCTTAATTTTAGTGTGGAGTAACAATGTTTGTTTTTCAGTCTTTGTGTCTGTTAATCTAGATTCCTTTTTTACCTTGACATTAACCTGGAAATTAACCTCTGGCAATGATGTTTCATGAGAAGTAGCTCTCAGTGGTTCTTCCTGCAATACCTCAACCTCCTGTTTTTCTGCTTTCACAGGAACTGGGTGCTGCTTGCTTTGCACTAAACCCTTCTTGTTTTCCAAACTGGGAGCCTTCCAATCATATGCCTCATGACTGTTGCTAACATCCAGACTTGCGCTTTCCCCTTCATCTTCCGAGCTGTTAGAGTCTGACAGAGTGGGATTAAATGGATCGTAAATATTATTACTGTCTCTCTCCTTATTTGTATGTGATGCCAGAAGCATCTGTTTATCCCTGTGCAGTTGTCTCTTTTTTGCTTCCTCTTCCTTTTCTCTCCGGTGACCCTGCATACTGCCTCCTGCAGCAGAGGACGACGAACTGCTTAGCCGCCTTGACTGCCAGGAGTTCCCGCTGGAATTAATGCGGAAACTAACTGATGATGAGGATGAGGAAGATGAGGAAGATGAGGAGTACCGTGGATGGCTGGCGGAAGAACCGGAGGAGGAGGAGAAGGAGTTGGAGAAGGCTGAGGATGTGCTAGCACCATCGGGTCGCTGTCTCTGGGCCTGACCCTCCACCCTGCCCTTTTGCTGGTCTACACTTTGCTGCCTTCCCCTGTCCCCAGCAAGGCTGTTGATGCCCGTTTCTGGCACACTGTAACCATTACTACTGGTAGTAGTATTACTACTACTTCCCCTACTAGTACTGCCACCTCGAGTTGTGCCATCATTTGTGATAGTGCTGCTCTCCCTTTTTTTCTTTGGTATCCTAGGAAGCACAGACACATCTACCCACATGGGCTTTGGAGGTGCTTTTTTAGGTTGAGACTGTGATGAAGCCATTTCCTTGCTACTCAAGCTAAAGTCTCGGGTGGAGTGGATGGATGGGGAGGGGCAGTGGGCTTCCACTCCGTTGGTTCTTGGATGACCAGGGGGGTGCGTGAGTCTGATTGGACGGGGTTGATGCAAACTTGGATGTCCTCGCAGTGGTAAGTCAGAGGAGGAAGATGGTTGGATGGGGTTGGTTGAAGAGGGAATGCAGGGGGGTAGGTGAGAAGAACCCTGGGAGAAAGGTCTGTTCATAAAACTGTGAGAGGACCCTGGTAGGTCTCCATTGTAGTGCAGTGAAGGAGACCTGTCTCCCGGGTTAGGGGACATCATTGGGCTGATCTCGGTGCTGGTTTCTCCTGAGCGACTGCTATTGCTGCAACCTGGGTTTAATGGGGATGGCATCACTGTAACAAAACAAATACACACATCAGTTACAACATATGCAGCACAGTTTGCCTCTTGTGTTGCCAGATTGAAGATAATTTAAGCTTGAATTTTTAGCAACTGCACAAGCATTATACATAAAGCAGTCAGGTTCAAATTAATTTGAAGTGGTTTGATATTCAACAGCTAGACTGAATGTAAAAAAAAAAAAAAAAAAACATTTAATAGTAGCAATCACTTTGACAAGAGGTAAGATCTCTGGCACTCTGTGTCATACACACTTACTTGGCTTTGTTGCTTTAAGGGAACCATCTCGATTGATAACGATATCAGAGCTGTCCATCAAGAGGACACTCTGTCCTGACAGGATGCTGCCAAGGAGGTCAGGCACAGGAGCCGATTCCACAACACCCCCTGAGGGGGTAACAGCCATAGCTCTCCTGGTATTGAAAAGCAAACATTTAATTAGAGCAACCATTATTCTTTAGTATCCATCCAGCTGTAGAACATCGCAAAGCACTGGCACAGTTTTAGCCCATACCTGGGCCAGTACGACTTCTTTAAAAACCATGTATAAACCAAAAACCAAAAATGAAACATATAATCAGATAGCTACAAATATGGATAGTTCAGAATCAGAGCTCTGTTCTGGAAACCCATCCGACAGATCATGGCAAAAGGGGATCTTACCTGGAAAGGCTTGCAGCGACTGGTCGAGCAACAGGCTGATGAGAACGAAGTGCAGAGCGAGAGATCCCCCGTCTTTTGGCCTCCAACAGGGATGTAACACGGGCCTGCTGCTCCTCCTCCTCACTGATCAGATTAATATCATTAGGCACAATTTGCTGAATAATTTCTACTATGTATGCCCAGCTACGTGCAAACATATAAACATGTTGAAACATACATATAAACCCATTCACACAGGTATGTGGTGAATATTCCATAATGTATATTAGAAAGCTATATATCTGCTTGTAAACTAAATTTGAAAGTGATACTGGGGGACAATTTGTTTTACTTGTTTAAATAAAAAAATCTATTTATATTGCTATGCTGTGTAGCATCAAGTCTTGCAGACATTGGGCTGAAAGGACTTAATTGGACAGGTTTGTCAAAGAAATCAGTGGTGTGGGAGAATGATAAATGATCAATGATGAAAGCTTTCTTTAAAGTATGTGATTAGGTATGACTGTGCCAACATGTCAGACCACTAGTCACATCTCTTTTCATTACCTACACGTTATACCACATCAACAACAGATATCTGAATTACATATAAATAAATATTTTAACATTGGTCAGTCAATATGCCAACATTTCTTCTTACCGCTCCACAAATGGATCCAGGTCAAAAGGATCGCCATAGATGGAAAGAGAGGCTGCACCTATATCAGCACGCATGCCACTTAACGTGTGTTCTGGTGGTCGGTATACTGCAGGAATTGAAGAGCTCTTCTTGTCCTTCACAAGTCCAAGATTATTGGCAATACGGCTGCGAGGCGTGGCTGTCTTTTTCAACACCTGAGGGACAGTATAGGCATAGAGTTTATCTAGTGAAAATTATGACTTAAACATATTATTCATGACAAACAGAAATGTCAGATTTATTGAGTGGTTTTAAAATCAAATCTTTTAAATTTCAAGACTTATTTTAATGACACACTCACCAGCTTCTTTCTGGATTTTGTTCTCCTCACTTTGCGCTTTCTCCTCTTCACTCCTGTTACTTTACCATTTTTACCCTTAGCAGTAGGTGTCTTTCTGCTTTTGACCTTTCTGCGCCTTCCTGTCCAATGAATCAGAAGGATATCACACATCAGAAACACACAACATGCCCCTTATATTTTCTTCTACGAAATATATGCTTGTGAATTTGAATGTGAGAGCTTGCTTACCGGGCTTGCGCCTGCGACTTGTTGGAAAACGAGGTGTGTAGTCCCGCACATACACAGCGGTGTTGAGACCAGCAACCACAGCGTTAATAGTCTCATCAAGCCAAGTAGACTGAATAAGATACGTGGGAGCCAACTAGTAAGAAAAAGTTTGAATTACTCTGCTGGTTTGCCTTTCATAAACCATTGTTGTCCAAATGCAACTCCCAAACCCATGCACTGTTCCTTAACAATCAAACACACAAATACAACACATGCCTTCATTTCAGCTGTCAGTAGCACTTAAGTAATGTTACATTACATAAACACACTCAATGAGTCATACAGGTCATCAGTAAATCAAATCTGCACAACAACAACAAACTCTGTGGAACTTCAAGACATTTCTGTAAAATCCAGCCTGTGCATATGATGTGGAAGAAGGTTAAAAGTAAGCCAAGACTGAAGCGTCACGCCTCATGCCAAACCTGTGATGAGCGTGCCTGTGTGATGCGATGCCGGTTGACATTTGCTCGAACTCTCTCACTCTGTTGAGTTCGAGCGATAGCTCTTGTGGGACCTGGAGCACCAGACTGGGAGCGACTCGTGGCAGGACGGGCAGTAGAGGGTAAACTCTCTGCATCACTTACTTCTTCAGCTGAACCCCCTTATCAAGAAGATTTAAATATAAACAAAAATCAAATAAGTTCACTTTAAAATTATAGAACATTAAAGGTAAAGGATTAGTTTTCATGGAAGTTTTTAAAATATATGTTTTGTTCAAATTGAGTTCCTGGCAGAAATATCATGGAATAACCTCTAAGGGATATGTGTTAAATATCTGGAATAGTCAGAATTACATTTTTTTTTTCGATCTGTAAGGGACTACCAAGTCCAACATATTATTTACCAAGCATGACATTAGGAGGGCGAATGATTTAAAGGCCTACTTGAGTTACGGTTGTTGGCTTCACACTCAGGACAGAACCATTCCTCCACAGGAACAGAGTCAAGAGGCGGTGTGAGACACTCCATGTGATACCTATCAAACAAAAAGGCTTAACAAATTTCTCTCATGATAAGCAATCTGAAAACAGGTTGTTTTAAGGCTGAAAAAAAGGCAGAAGCTGACATCCAACACTCTAAGAAAGGGTTATTCCATACAATAATATCTATCTCACCCAGCATCACAGCCATCACAGAGCAAGAGGCGGTCCTCACGGTCACTGCCCCCACACACCTCACAGCTGGTCTGGTCCAGGTCCAAATCTACCGTTTCCTCTAGCCCTTCCTTTACAGGCTTTTGTACTGTGATCTGAGAAAAGCAGACATTATATAATTGTGATTAGAGAAAACTGGTTTCTGCTGCAAATGTCCAGAAAATTATGCCACCAACACACTCACCATTTTCTTCACTTTGCCTCTATAACATTTCCTTAGGTATATGCTGTTGAAGGCAATACGATCGACAGGACAGGAGTTCGCATTCTAAGTAGCAGGGAACAAAAACATTGGAAATTAGCAATTCAGCTTCCTCTGATGATGTTTTGAAATGCAAAACACATACTGGTTATCAGGTAATCCCTAACAAAGTAGTTTCTCTTTGGGCTGATATAACATGAAGTCAGACCCACCTTGGCCCATGCTAGAATGCAGTCGAGGCAGAAGTAGTGCTCGCAGTTCTCTGGTGTTGCCACAGGCTGGCTGCTGAAAGAGTTAAGGCAGATAGGACACTTCTCTGCATCCTCATCTGAACTTATCCCTGCAAGGTCAGCAGAGGTTATACCAAAGGCTCCATCCTCAGCCTTTGCATCTCCCTCCTCTTCCTCATCTGATAAAAGTGGGAAGATATAGACGGTGAATGTAAGTTAAAAGTATAGCAGCATTACACAAGTAGTCTTTAAATAACAATTTACTTAAATGACTTCAAAGATGTGTAGTGCACTGAAAATTACTTTTTCCGAGCAACTAAGTGTGTTGGAATTTTTTAAGTCTACTAACCTTAATTAGCGAAACTAACTGAGAAAAGAATGGTTATATGAAAACTAAAAAGTTAGTCAGTCATACCATCGTCCTCTTCAACCCCTTCTTCCTCCTCCAGCTCATCATCATCCTCTCCATCTAGCTGATCATCCTCTTCTTCATCAGCACTGTCAGATTCACCCTCCTCAGACTCCTCCTCAGCATCATCCGAGTCATCTAACAGGCAATAGAGTGAAAACACAAAATGCATGATGTGTTATTTAATTATTTGGGTATTTTTGACACTGTACTCTCAGGAAAGTTTGTGCAAGTTGATGGTGTTTATTTGTCAGCTCATTCTATTTAACATTACAAACAAGCTACCTGAGATGGCCCACAAGGCTGCCCTTTTTCCTTTACTGTGGGATGTACTGCGGTTGATCAGCTCATCTTGGCTGTCATCGTCGTCCATGGCTGACCATCAGAATAGCTTGACAGTTTCTCTGACAGCTATTCTAAAAAAGATATTAATAGAGATACCTTAAGTAAAGAGTGCTTGTTTAACAGATTTGTCTTGTGCACACATTGGAGTGTATTTGTCGGACGCATGCCAATCGACTCACCGTTTAAATGTACAGCAGATGAAGAACAGATATCCAGCTACCTATATGGAGTAAAGGAATAGGAATAACATAGAGAGGGAAACAATATTTTATTCTTAGCCACGAGTGGCATTGCGGAACAACTGAGTAGTTAGGAAACTACAAAACAGCTGTTTTTAAAAGACTTACTTGATTGCTTGTTTTACTCGCACACAATCTGGAAAAGGTTGCCTAACATTAGCTTGCTAGCTAACAGCAGTCTGCAGTGTATGCCATGGCTACATTTGTAAACAAAGAAGAAAGCTCAGCACCAAACATAGTGCTTCCCTTCTTACTGGGATGAAATATACATGCAGATTATAAAGACATACATGCACTGCAAATATGTGTGATGTCAAGGGTTTCAGACTAACTTGTAACGCTGTTCTTTATGTACAAATGACGCTAGCCAGTAACATTAGCTTCAGTCAAGCGTGCTAGCTAGCTGCAGAATGGCTAAATTTAGCGAACGTCAACTACAAGGTCCGTGGAGTCCACACTTAAAATACTCAAAACTCTAAAACTCACACCTGGCTTATGTCACCCCAATAACTTTATTGTGGTAAAGCATTCAACAATAATTTCAAACCTACCCTATTCAGTAGTGTGAAGTAGTATATGAGTGATTTGAAGTCTCGCTGGTTGTTGAGTGACACCACCGGCTGGCGAGAGACGGAAATGGCCGGGTGCACTCAGACAAATGTGACTCTTAAAGAGACAGACTTATTGGTGGGTTTTTAGTTTTTATTGTTGTTCGTTTTTTCACGTTTTCTCATTTGTACTACGTACAGTTTGTTATAGTTTTAAAGTTTCTGCCAATTACACAGTCTTTGAGCCTTTTGGTGTACGTGCAATTACATTTAAAGCCAATGTTTTAAAGTAGGCAGATGTTTTTTTTAAAGTCACTTCATAACCATGGCAACAGAGCAATTATATTGTGAGCATAATTATCAATATGGTCAGGCCCCGCACTTTTCGGATACTACTTAAGTTTATATTAAATTACTAAGCATATTATAAGTGTGAAATGAATAAATATGGCAATTATGTATATTTGTTCAAAAATGTATAACTGTATATATAAATGTAAATATAAAAAAATAATTTTAAAAATTAAAAGAGTATCTTATTTAATTAAGGGAACGTATAATTCTGAGATTTTGCTTTATTTCATCTGACTTTCATTTTATAAATCCATAAAATATAAAATCTGTTTCATTTCAGATTAATTTGCAACATGTTTATTTCATAGGCATACTCATATTCATGTATATATTTCGGCCATTTATTAATTGGAAATTGCAGACCACCCAAGTGGTAGCCAATCTTTAAATGTACAAGGGCAAACTATTTGAATGAAAATGGTTAGGTTCCACATTCATTACCCAATTTTGTCGTCATACTGATAAACCATGTAGTAAAGTCTGAAAAATCGCATCGAGGTATGAAATTAGCCTATTACCAGTAACAGGACTTAATCCCTTCAGGTAGGGCTGCAGTCAATATATTAAACAAGTGCCATTGTCGCCCCCTGGCGGTAGTTTAATTTGGCAAAATCAGCTGTTACATAACATAATGTAATCCTGATTTGCTACTTCGTGTCATGGGGTTATGTGTATCCTGGCTGTGAATAATCCGACCTGTCTTTGACTATCAAAAAGTGGTCAAAAAAAGCTGTAGAATAGAGGTCTACCTGAATAAAAAAAAAAGTTGTTTGAAAATATCCTAGAAACAAAGAGAGAACATCATGTACCAGTGGTCGATTAAAAGGGGCGTCAATTAAAGTGAATGTAGTGCATATCTAAAATTATGGGTTTTTTTTTAAATAATTTATCTTAAAACTAAAACTGATGATGTTATAATAAATATCCCTGTTTGCTATGATAGGATTGTAATTTTAGGTATTAGAAAGTAGGCAACGATGAATGTTCAATTTGAAGTGAAATACACTTAACTTTTTTCCATTTGTTTTTGAAATTAATAGGGTTAAAAAAAAAAAAAAGATCTAAGTTGTAGTTTCTAATAAATTATATACACCGTTTTTAATGATGTGAGGGAGTCCTAAATTCCCACTCCGTTAATATTTGAGTGTTTATCATCATCGCCCTCCTCCTCCTCGTCGTCATCATCAGATCAGACTGTCATGCTGCATCCTTGGTACGTGCACAGCCACACTCTGCTCATGGCAACACTGTACACAAGTAAGCCGAGTTCAACCACTTCGACTGTAGGGGTAGGGGCGCCCAATGACTAACCAGCTAAAAGCGTGCTTATCAAACCTCCGGTAGCAGATGTCGCATCACACGGCGTCTATTTAAAGCTAAAGACACCTGTTTCGCATTCATGTTGCCAATAAATAATCGCCCAGGACAGGAAATTGTTAACAACGAAATGGTTTATTCCTAATGTACGACGTGCAGAACTGAACGCGCCGCACCCCAACTATAACTCTACAGGTCAACTGAACCTGCTGCCCTCACTAAACCCGCCTTCAATATATTGTAATTTGACGATTATCTGTACTGGGCGGGTCTTTCAACTTGAACGCTGCCGGCCATTGCTTGTACATGATGTCAGTTCCACTCAAATTTGCATAACCAGGTCGGGTTGCAGATGCAGGGGAGTGGGCAGGGTTGGGGTAGTGCAAGTGAACTGAACTTCTGCGTCGGTGTAGGCTATATTATATCCTCAAAATGCACCTAACTTTAACCATGCACAGTGATTTCTTTCAGAGAAAAAACAATCTGGATGTTTGGATGGATGATTCGTGGGGTCCTGTTGGCGAAAACGAAATATTTTTTCTTTAAAAATTAATCCAAAAGAAAACTTGAGACTGGTAAGTAGCTCCCTTTATCTGCCACTATTCTTTATTCTATCTATATGGTGAGGATGAATAGGCCACATCCGACATGTTTATATATGTGGTTTCTTTGCAGATTTCTTTACAGTTGTCATGTGTAATATTTATTATTTTTGGAACTTTTTCGTGACTCTTAAAATTGAAAGCATTTCAATAAATTTTGTTTCCCGAAATACATACATCGTGAACTGAAAGCCAGCTGTCATTTCTAATTCTGTGGTACAGTTTCTAACAGTGTTTGAACAATGGAGATTTTAAGAGATTCGTCGATTCATTTAAATTGTTATATAATTCTGTTTTGAGTAGCCTAGAAACATATAAATAACGCGATTTATTTATGTTTATCGATGATTATACCAATAATCTCATCATGCTGTCCGTGTGATTTAAAACTGTTTTATTACACACCCTTCTCTGTGTTGCTCCACAGATTGTGTGTGCTTATGCTTATCAGTGCAATATCTGACATCTAAAAGCAGGTAAGCCACTGACTAACGCACATTGTGCCAGTTGCCAGTACCACTGTGCGTGTGACAGCGGCTAACCTGGTTTTGGGAATTCTACTTCTCAATTTTTGGCTCGTCCGAGACCAGCCACAGCCGGACCAGACAATCACCTATATATCTACGGTACAAGCAGTCCTGCTCCGTCATGTCCCGTGTACATTGCTGGGACAGGCCTGCACAACATGACTGCCCTCCCTGTGGTCTCCATGTGTACTGTAGCCTACTTCCTCCTATGTTCACATACTGTTCCTTATTTAGGGCCAATGTCTTATGCACTGCCTCCTATAGAGCCGACCTCTCCAATGCCACCTACCGAGAAGACCTTTGGTTATTTCTTTCAGTTTCTGTTTCAACTGCCATGATAATCATCGCCGTACTAGTTGCTTTATTTGAGGTCAGAGGGGCCCTCCAGGGGTTCTTGAAGAGGCCCCCTGAAGGGCCCTCCAGCAAAATGACTCTAAACTTGGTCCAGAGCCAAATTATTAGAGGTCCATCCATTTATACATATAGTAGCTGTTGTCCAGTTTCTTAAATATACATGCTTATTTAGCAAAACCAAATCAAATGTATCCGTACATTTTGTTTCATGTGTATTTGTAAAACGTATTCCTGAAGTTAAAAAGTAAAGTTTCTACTCAAATCATTTGTGCCATCATTCATTTCCGTTTTATTCTGTAATGCATTGCTAAGTATCAGTGAGGATGTTTCGTTCCCATCAATGCATAATGACTCACTGTGACACAGAGGAATAGATAAGTGCAGTATGTCAGACTCATTAACTTGTGGCCCCCATTCATCATCATAATGTGGACGTGCAGTTGCACACACCCGTCCAGCAACACAGAGGTTCTTCCCCCGACTCCCACTGTCTGTTATAAATGTGCATCGATTAGTTTTCATCTAAAATTTTAAGCTTTACCACCCCGTTTTACATTCATCTGACACCTTTTAAAGTAGAATTGGATCAATGGAATTCATGTGGAGTGCCATTGTATGAGCAATAATAATTCCCTAAGTGTGGTGTCCTGAAACATCATCATAATCTGTTAATGTCCTGTTTATGAGATTGGAGTCCTCTGGGTTTCGATGTGAAGTGGGTGAGGTGGGATATTCACTTTGCATGTAGTATAATGGTCAGCACTGGCCTGGAGTCAGCTGAAAATAAAATATTTAATCTGAAGGGTCAACCAATTGCATATCGCAATGATGTTGATTATTTTTCAATATTGTAAGGGATTACATTACCCAGCATACATTATCTCATTACCTACAATGTTAAGGTAGTAGAAATATACAAAGAGAAGGACTTTGTGTTTTGACTTGTGCATGCAGTATTATTGATGTCCACAGGTTGGCGTCAGTGTTCCCTCCTGCTGCGGCTTGTCCAGACAGTGGGAACTAAACAAGGATTTGGAGCTTATCTAACCCCTGCCACGCCAGACAGCTCTAAAGCTTCTCAGTAAAATCCCATTCTACATAATTAATCATAATATCTAAACTGGGCATCTTGCGTACTTATCAAGAATGAAGAACAATGGTTCTCTGTGGAAATGACTGATAAGCATAATAAAAAGAGATAGATTACTTTTTAAACAATCAATTTGAATATATATTTAAATGGAAATATATGTGCATGTTTGGGATTTCACCTGGCAAGTTTGACCAGATGAGAGTATTTATAGAAATCCACAGGGTTTCATTCAGGGGTTAGCCAAAGCACAAGAGGAGCTCATGTCACTGCGTGACAGCCAGCATATTTACTCTCCAGGGTAAACAAACAGGAAAGGGATGGAGGACAAAAGTGTTGTGCAGAAGCTTTGCACAACACTGTGTGTCCATCCTCTCACGCCTGAGTCTGATTTGTATAAAATGTAACAGAATGCAACAACTATGAATTGTGTGATGTCAGTAACCTAAAGAGAGAAAGAACAGACTGCACACGTCATATCCAGCTACATTTAAAGTAAGTAGGCTGATCGTCAGCTCTTGCAAATGATCTCAGATCTGTAGTACCCTCGTGACTCCATGGTCACATGCCTTGTAGATATATCGTGTTACATCACTCATATCTGAAGAGGCTGAAAAGCAGGATGTTTGCCACATTTTCTTCTGCTTACAATGATGCACTCTGTGAACTCTCAATCAGCCACCTGTGAGTACATCTTGACTGTGCATCATAGGACCGATGTACCACAAGCAATGAGAAGAGCATGCATATTTCAGCACCTATAACATATTCATTATGCATTTCACATAGGAGCTTCATGGCTCTGTAATTTTTAGAAAGTGCACAGTGGTGAGTTAATTATTTACTGCTGGGTATTTCAGATGTGCTGCACCTTAGTTACTGCAGATAAAAGATGATTATCATAAAATGTGACTTGTTATACAGAGAATAAAGAAAATAAATACTCAACAAAATGTTATCTAAAACACAATGCACATTTTATTATATTTAAATAGACAGTCATAGTAATAATTGCTCTAGGTAAAAGGCTTCTAAATTATTTTACATTTCATACAGATACGTTGCAGTGTTTACAGTAGCAAAACTCTGTAAATATATTTGTCTTATGTATATACAGTATGTATATCATGGTTGATTAAATAACAAGTTACAAAGAAAAGGGGTTAAATAAGAGGTGACGGTGACAGAACAGTGAACAACTTTCCTTTGGCCCTGCGGTCCATGTTTTATCTCCATGAAGACTCTCGGGATGTGAGGACTGCAAGACACAAAAATAAGTGGGGATGATGATCCCTTTGTTTGGAAAACATTTTTGTTGCAGCTAAGACACAGCAGGAGAGACCGGGGTCAATTTAGATATTCACACATGAGAAGCACTAGCTGACACAAGACCAGTTAGGTTAATTCCTGCACCCGTTGTCGACTATGACTGAAGTCATGTAGTCAGGGAGTTTTCAGCAGAATCGGTTGCAAGCATTTTTCTATAACAAGGAACGAAGTGTCTGTAGTTTTCAAAGCAAGGAGCGGTTGAATAATCCCACAAAGAAAACACCACACTGTAGAGGAAAGAGTGCACACTCATAAACACACGTCACTTTGACCTGTCAGCATTATAGAGACATATACCGTAATAAGATGCTAAGTGCTTGGATAAAGTAAATATTGGTTAAGGTGGTTTAGATGGTCATTTGTGGATAATAGCAATGCAGACAGCCAAAGCTCTGAAAACACTGGCTTCCCTTGTTTGCTTGATGTTTGTTATCAGGGCTTAGTTAAGTAAGCTCAGTCTATATCTACACTACACTGAGGCACAATACAAGTTGGGACAGGTCAAATGTTAGGTGTGATGATTGCAAAAGAACCAGGCGCATCCATCCCAATGGAGAAAAAAGAAAGATCTTGTAATAAACCATGGCCTTCGTGCGCTACTTTTGAAATGTATTCCTTCTTTTAGCAGGGAGCTTGACAAAAATAGACAAAAGCTATAAGCTCCTAAAATAAATTGTCTTAGAGCAGAGCAGAAAGAGAACAAGAAGAAGCTACATTTCTCTGTAGCCAAACCAGGGCCATGGCTTCACACAGGAAGAGAATGGGACAGTGCAATACATTTTGCAGAGCCCTTCCGTGAAAAGGCTCTTGCTCTTTGGAAGTCAAGTGTCACCAAAGTACAAGGCATTGTATAGATACACCCCTCCATACATATAAATAGTATCCATACATAGAAGGCAAACTGAAATGGCATTGGTCTCATATCTTTCCATGTCACAGTATAAAAACAGCACTACAATCAGAATGTCTGCTACAGTCATTCCCTGTGCGATCGATGTGTTACATGGAGATACGGTGAAAAGCAGCTGTCGGTAGACGACTGTTGACTTGAGGGTGGGAAGGCCGCTCTGTTTTACAGAGGGGGGAATTAGGAGCAAGTTCCCAGATGTATTAAAGTATAAAGACAGCAGCCCCTGTTAGTCCAGAAGCAAACAGTGAGAGGAGGAGGGCGGGGAGTAAAGGCGACATGAGAGGATACATAGACACTCGGATTAAAGCAGGGGTACGTGAGAAAATGAAAAGAGGAATGTGTTAAATCAGCTGTTAAAAGGTCAGGGACAGAAATCAACAGGAGACTGAGAGTTAGGTGCGGGAAAGAAGTCTTTCAGCATTTAAAGGTATAGCACAGAGAAGCTGCTGAAAAGTAGCAAGGACCTCCACCACACAGCTGCTTCCACTACCCAACACCTTAAACCCAATCAAGCCGGAGTAGAAAGTATGGGGGCAAGGGGCTCTGGGACCAGGGGACTGGCAGGGCGGGAGAGGAGCAGAGCAGGATGGACTTGGGAAGCAGCAGGGTCTCACACATACACACCCTCAGGGTTGAGACTGGACACTAGAGGGTTTTGCAGGTTGCGTGGGTGTCCCAGGAACTGTTTGGCAGTGGGGCGAGGCGGTGATTCCAATTGAGTTACACTGTGGCCTGACACAGAGAGAGAAAAATGTTTCAGAGGGCACGTCATCTGACTGCAGCACGACACAATGCTGAGTTACAGTATTTATTTTCATTCCCATACCTCCATTCTTGTATCCTTCCTGCAGAAGATGTGCCAGCTCCAACTGCTCCAGCTGCTCCTGGAGCTCTGTGCGTGAGTGGGTGTGTGCTGGCAGGACACCTGTCTGTTGAATAAACTGCTGCAGGTTACACTGCCTCAGCTCCTTATTCAGCTCCTCCAGCTCCTCCTGTTTGGCCTGAGATGGAAAAAAACATGGATCAGTGAGGAAACCAAAAGGATGACTGAGAGCTCATATCCATCAGCTATGACTCACTGAACGCTGACACCTTGTTTGCCTGTACATGGGTGCAGCATGTAAAAATAGGATAAGCTAAACATACATGATAATCAGTGGATTTATTTGTTTTACGTATGATTTTAAGGACAGCTGTAATAATAACACACCAACAGCACAATGTATAGTTTATTTAGAAGGTAGGGCTCCTGTATTTTGTGTTAGTCTGCATAACTTCAACTATAAATACAAAGCATCTTTTAACCATCAGGGGGCAGCAGAGTATATAAGTCTACTGTCAAGTCTATCAGCCTATCAGACTATTCAGCAATAATAAATAATAAAAAAAACAATAGCCATAAGGTTTGTTGACTTTTTCAATCAGGTTCCAGCAGCCTGAGTAATACACAGATATGAAGGGACACAACAATGCTTATTTGCCTGCAGCATTCTTAATCGACCTGATAACAGGGGCCAAGACATTCATCAGCTCCAATTATTGAAAACGTAGGGCTCGAGATAATCTATGGAGACAGTGGCATCACCTCTGCGCCCACAGATTAAACTGTGATGCACACAAACAGGCCAGTCAATCAGGATTAATCGACTATCCATTTGTGTTTAATCAATGTGTCTGCACACAGTACAGGAAGCAACAGCGGGAGCATGCTATAGTGCCCAACCCCAGTGCCTATGCATGTGTGTGTGTACATATAATTGATGTTGGACTGAGGCAGCCTACTGAGGCAGTTCACACCTGCAGGTCTGCCTCCATCAGCCTAATGACAGGAATGCTGTGCTCATCACCACCAACACTTAACCACTCGGCTGGCAGCCTCACATGGCCAGACATGCACACCTTTCCATTATTATGGATGAAGCTTTATTATACTGTATTATGTTTCCAGTATTAACATATCATTTACTGGAAATAAAAGTGTCTTATTTCTTCAAGGCGATAGAAGCCTGGGTGGCAAAATGCCTCTGTGGTTACTTTCAGATTATAAAGTCTTATAGTCCTGTTATGACATGGTGGGATATATTATTGTATTTACAAAAAGACAAAAACAACACACTTTTTGGCAGTGGGATGCTTTCTATATAATTGGGAAATAGACCCCTTAGTTTCTCTTTGTTCCTTCAATTGGACACCACATCTGTCGCATTCACTTCCAGGGTCAGACACATCCCCATGAGGATGACTGACTGAGAGCGAATTAGCTCATCGTTATGTTTTAATCAGTTTTGCTGCCAGTTAGCGAGTTACTACTTGTAGCCCAGTGGACTGAAAATGGGACAAAGGTCTTTCAGTCTGTCTGGTCTTTGCTAATGAAGACATGGAAACACAAGACTACAAATCTTTTCACTGTGCTCTATTTCCTTTTGGCGAAACATTGAAAGCACCACCTACCATACTACAATAAAAAGAGGAATTTCATTTTCTTCACTCCCCTAGCTGGAACTAGTCTGAATGAGTTCCATGAAGTGGAACCCTGAGTCTGGGTTTCATGTGGATTATGAGGTGACTTGAGTTTCATTTTAAACTGGGTTTGGCTTTTATTGACACAACCGCATCTATGACAACCTCCAAAAGTAAACAAACAGTGTCACCACAAACTACGATAACTTGAGGCTGAGTAGATCCAATAAAAGGGGCTTTTGTTCTACAAATCAATCCTCTTTAATCTCTGTTTTTACACACATGGTACAAGAAGATGCAGATACTGGCAATGTAATATAAACACAATTAGTCTACACGTGTTCAGAACATGCATGCAAGATTATTCCTGCCAAACCAGTTTGGCTAGGCAGCTGTTATTAGTTCTTCAGACAATAAAACAAACTAGGATATGAGAATACAGCATTCATGTCATTATAATTTCTTGAATAATAATTTATATATAAAAATGCCACAACAGATCATGTCTTTAAGTGTCTCTCCACTGGGTTTGAATGCTGTTGTATGCAGGCAGGAGAGGGATACAGTTTTACAGTATGGCTATGAGAGAGTTTCTCCTATACACTTTAAATGACAACACACAGGCTCATGTGGATTTACAGCCCTTTCTCCAGAACCGTCACCTCTCTCCTTACCTGCATCAGAGACTCTGCCTTCCCCAGAGCCTTGTCAGTCTCAGATAGCTGCTCATCCAGTTCTTTCCCGTGAATCTCCCGGCTCTGAAGCTCTGCCTTCACGGCATCGAGGGATTCCTCGGGTCCGTTAGTTCTGCCTTCCGTCTGGCTTTCCCGCTGGATCTCTTGCTCCAGCTGAGCAGAGCGAACGGAGAACTCATGGAGCCTCCGTCCGCAGTCGTCCAGCTTGGCATGGAGCTCCCCCAGCTTCCTCCTCATACCTCGCTCCCTCTCCACTTCTGCCTGAAACTCCTCCTCCCAGTACTGCTCGTGGGCAAGCTCGGCCTGGTTCCTCCGCATCGCAAGCTCCAGGGCGTCCAACTCTTCTTGCAAGTGAGCATCAGAAACTGGTGAAGGACATGGAGATGGGTAGGGACGCTCCCAGGTATGTGACTCCCTCTCTAAGGCTTCTAGTTGGGCCTCCATGGCCCTCAGTCTCTCCTGCTGCTGAAGAACCTTCCTAAAGACCTCCTCTTTAGATGGACCTGCAGGTGGTGATGGAGATGGGGATGGCACATGATGGGGTACAGGGCTGGGGGAAGGGGAAGGAGAGGCTCTTTGCTCTGGAGAGTCCCGAGGAGACCTCTTAAACTGTTTGGCTTTGGTTTTAGGAGACGTGGATGGCCCCAGGTTAAAGGTGAGTGCTTTCTTAGGCTGGTTGCGTTTCGAAGGTTCTGGCTCAGGGTGCTTGGGCAGTGGGGGCGGAGTTGGTCTGTCCTGTTTTGGGCTGGGTCCGTCACTGCTGCTTGGTCCAGTACGGCGCAGGAAGAACTGAACTTCACTGCCATGTTGGCCTAACTTAGCCAGAGACTCCAGAGGCTTTTCTGTGGCCAACAGCTGCCTCTCTGTATCTCGAAGACGCTGGATCAGAACATAACGGCCCGTCTGACCTGAGGACGGAGAGAGACAGAGCGAGAAAGTGAGTACAAGGCCAAAACAAACCAACAAGCCTAAACCACATCTATATCAAATTGAGAAAGCTGCATGACACTCAGTTTGTATAAAAATTCATGTTACATAAATCAGTTGAGACTTTCTTTTCCTTCAGTGTAATTAAAGCAGTTGCTTTGACTCCTCCCATTGGTCCTACGCAAGTAGCGCTAAGTGAACAAATGACATCAGACGCATTATGATGATGCTGATACCTTTAAATCTCTGCCTCTGAGGACTGGAATAAAAGGCTGCTGCGTTAAGACTCGCACAACACGTAGAAAATGTTCAAATAAATTCAAGTTTCCACAAGGACCTTGAAATTAGGACAAGCCCTCCCCGATGACTTGGCAGGCAGCTCACTCATGGAAGGAGGAGAGTGCTAAATCTGGATTTATGTTGTTCAACGCTGCTGCAGCGTAAGGCTTGAATAAAGCCGGAGGATACAGGGACAGAGAGCTGACTCAGATCCAAACTGACCCCCTGAAAATCCAACACTCAATTTGGGTCAGTGGAGAATGAAAAGGTGAGTGCAGAACTGCATCACAACAACCTTACCATGACAAGGATTGTAGTTTGTCTGCTTCGAATTGTCATTGCAAGGCTGTTAATCAATTTCTGAAGACGAACTGATCAAGCAGACACGTGTAGCTTGGGAGCTGGTATCACAACATGATGATGCAATGATTTCACAACAGAAAAAAGAGCTTGCGGTACTCACCAATGGCCTGGGCCAGAGCAATGACTACATCCTGGCAGGACGTCTCCTCAGACAGTCCGCACACGACCCGTACCACTCCGTCCACCCACACTTTGAGCTCCATTTGGGATGAGGCAGGACAGGGTGAAGGGTAAGATGGTCTTCAAAACAGATCACTTCAGCTTGGCTTAACTCAACTCAACACTGCATGGCACTGAATCTGAAAGACAACAACAGAGAGACATGTTAGAGCCGTCTTGACGTGATTGAATCCAATTTTCCAGTTGTAAGAACAGACTTTAGTGAACGTGGAAACAATGAAGAGGTCATGGGGGCGACAAAAAGGACACTGCACTGGTTTTTCTACAGGCATCATCAACCATGATGTAATCCCACTCCAACCTGTGACACAACTTGTGGCAAACACAAACACAACCCACTGGAAGCTGTAACATACGCAGCACCCTCACAGGTTAGTCATTTAGCTGAAATACCAGTTTCTACACCAAACACACTGCTGACGTCACAAATGAACTATGCTGAGTGAGGGAATGATTGAATTGTAAATTTTGAGACCAGCAGCCGAGGGGTAGCGCACTGTAGCATTTTGTTAAGGTCCTAGTGGTTAGTTAAGAGCCCCGGCAGTATCTTGTGGACCTGGAAGCATAAATGCCAATCTGTAACCCAATTAAACGCTCTGCTGCCCTCCTTCAAAGCCGTTATGATAGCTTACTGCCGAGGGGAACGGACAGGGAAAGTGGAGCAACTCAAGTGTGTCTATGTTTGGGAGAGGGTGTTTGTGTGGGTAGAAATACATAGAAACATGGTAGAAGAGATAGAACTTGTGTGTATGTGTGTGTTTGTGTTCCTCAGTTTGATCAGCACGACCAGAACTGGGTCTCATCAGACTTCAGAGAGCGGATCAGCAGGTTGCCTAACACGCGTCTGGGTGGCAGGTTTAACCGAAAAAAAAAAATACAGTTATGTGCAGTTCAATGTCTGTCTGTCTGTACTTTTACAGCTAAGCTTCAAAACAAGGTAATAAAATTCCGCAGTGCTCATAAAAAGTGTAATGCCTCGGGCGGTGGCAGGATTATCTATAGAACTTGGCACAGTAAATGAAACTTTGTAGCCTAGGTGGGTAAAAGACAAACTCCTCACCCAGAGTCAGACAGATGGTGTTCTCTTTCTGTCTGTCTCTCCGGTTCTCAATGGGAGGTGTTTGAGACTGAGCCCCACCATTATCTTGCCCCTCATTCAGTGCCTGGCTCTGCTCCACTGGCTGCCTATAGGGAGCTGCTTTGGAGGAATGCACTGACTTCATCTGCCAGCCGGAAGAATTCCTGCTTTTCTTAACAAAGCCCGAACACCCCGCCCCTCCTCTGCTGCTGACCTGGTTGCCCCGCACCACCATTACTCCTCCGCTGTTTAGACAGCAAACACCAACTCTGCTGGGGAGCAACAGCCTATCTGATGTGGCAACAACATCACACAGAGCGGCTCAACGTGACACCCCATACGGGAGGGAATGACGGCACAGCTCGGAGATTGAACCCGCGGATCGAGATCACAGGAAATAAGCGGGACGTAGAGATGGATGATCACATGTGGTGGAAATTCTTTTGAGCCGTGCGAGTGTGGTGATTTCATCTCAGGAGAAAGCTGATATGAAAAGGGAGCGCTTACTAAATCAAACATCACAAATTTCAACACAGTGAAGAAGTCAAAATATTATTTCAGAGGGTACAGAGTGTGCTATGTTGCAATACCTAATTAAGGCAAACTGGTTGAGTCAGTCAACAATCATTTACTTCAGCTCTTTTTTTTAAAGCATGTGGAGAAAGAACAGGAAGAAACAGTTTAATTCTTTAAGCCTCATGCAATGGAATGTTACCTTACAGGTCAAAACCACAGACTGTATGACAGAAGTGGACATAGCCTCGAGGTCTGAAAAAGTGAAGCCAAGTTGGAAAGTGCCTTAAACCCACATTCCTTATACTGGCCTGCAGGGGGAGGCTCCAATGGTTGTAAATTAGTCCTATTATATCAAATTGTATTAAAGTAAAAAGTAGAATGACCCGACTTTACCTTTATTACCTCAGTAAAATTTACTAATGAGTTTGTGATCTCAGTTGCCAGTTGAAATGAATTACGAATGCTCCTAATTAACCAAGCTAATTAGCTAGCGCTAGCATTAGCTGACTGGAGGATTTTGATATCTTTAAGTAATTAAGCTCTCTCCTTACATTTTTATATATAGCATTTCTGCATGTATAGGCAAATTAGTTCTTAGTTACTGGATTTGACATCATTTTCATGCTTGCAGATGAACAAACTTGCAGACAGTACCTAACCTAAAGGGATCTATATCTGTCCAAGATTCCTATGTACCGTAACAATCTCATTAAACGAGAACACAAACATCTCCCAGAATGTCACTCTCCCATGATGCTTCGTTCTCGTCCCTCCTGGCTGGTGAAATGTGATAATCTGCACTAACAGGAAACAAACAGGCCTGTGAGTCTCAGGTTGCTGTCTATTCTCTTTGTCACAGGCACAACAACACTGAGAACCAGACATCCGCCTGACCCAGCTCCTTTTCACAGCACAGCTCCGGAGTCCTGTGTCAGTTCTCATTGAAATACAGATGGAGGAGAGGCACCTTTACACTGTTTGTGAAATGTAGACTTAGAATTTTGATGCGTACTATCAACTCAGACTCTGAACAACAATGACAGGGGCTGAAATAAGGCTCAAAATAGTGCAGAAGCCAAACAGTCTGTCAACACATTTGGTATCCAGAAAGGAGGCTGTCTCGACTGTAGAATGTTTGGTTTCAGACTCAACATGCAAATGCTGTCAACAAACACGGGCTCCGGGACTGCTTTGCACGTGTTAAGAGTCACTATGCGCTCACACCCATTCCCATCTAAGCCACTAAAGTTACCCCAAACACATAATCTTATCCATATGACAACACTCACACTTCCAAACCCCACCCTTGAACCTCAGGTCACTCAAAAACAGAAAAGCATATCCCAACTCCCACCTCTACTTTCACCCAAGCCCCGCCCACCCAAACCAACACGGGACTCAGTTTCAGTTGAAAGCCTGAGTTCAAGCCGGTCATGTGTTTTCTCAGAGGAAGAAGTCCCCAAAATGTAGGATCACTTTGGAGGTAATCAACAAAATGAAGCAATCAGAAATCTTGAAGCTCAGACCTACATCCACACCAAAAAAGTCACTTGAGGAGCTTAAATTGAATAAATAAAATGGAATAGTCAAAGTGCATGATGAAAGGGAGAGAAAGAGAGACAGTGAATAAGACAGACAGTGAGCAAATGAGAAAGGGAGACAATAAATGGAGGTGGGGGGGAAAGTCTGACGGATAGACAGATAAAGAGTGGTAGAGAAAAGAGCAGTGATTGGAGCCATGTGCCATTCTCTCTCTCCCCTCTCATCATCGCTCACCCATCCCGCTAACCCGCTTTGCGTCTTTCATCACCCTGTCTGCGCCTCTGTCTGTCTCTCTTCAATAACAGCCTCCCGGCTCCTCGCTGAATTTGACTCAAGGCAGAAGTGGTTAGCATCACAGCCCTGGGCATGATTCGGCTCGTCTGTGTGCCAGCCTGTATGTCGGGCTGTGAATTAATGGGCCTTTTTGGACAGGCTGCGCACAGAGAAGTGTCCGTATGCCAGAACGACAGCGTGGGAGTCACCCACTCTCCACTTATTTCTGTTTTTTTTTTCTAGAACACCAAAAATGGGAAGTTAGACACTGATAGGCTACATAAAAACTAAACAAAAAAGTTAAACTACAAATACATGTGTACCGGAGAGACTCACCCTTTACCTTGGATTTCCTTTGAATCGGTTCAAATGATTCATTTTTGTTAGTCATGAGCTGTATTGGGAAACATGCAGAAATGAGAAAAGCTCATCATAAAAATTCCAAGCAAGGTTATTAATGCACTGTAGCTCTTCAACACCTGAACCCTGAGGCTACATGAAGAGTATGCATACTGGGTGTGTAATGTGTGTGTGCATGGGATGTACTTGTGCATGCTGGTGCACCGGTCAAAGGTTGGGTATGCTTGCGTTCATGTACAAGCCTGTATGCGTAAGCGTGTTTGCAAGCTCACATGCTATTAGGGCCTATCTTTATGAGATGTTGCTCCAGTGCTATCTGCAGCAACACAGTTCCCTGGAACAATGGCAGGAGTAAAGGGCAGTATGAACACCATGCACTGCATCAGATCTGAACCACAGACAGATACACAAACACACAGAAAACAACAAGTGCAGTCAAACCGTTATCCCTATCAGTATCAGCAGAGAAAATAAGACCCTGGCTCAGGCTGGTTAAAGGGTACATAATAAGTTAGACATTGCTGTTAGAGGACAATAAACAGTGCTGGGAGAAGCTGCGTCCTCTGTGCCACTCTGGTCCAGGTTGGCAGAGACACACAAACACTCAAAGAGCCAGTAACACGCTGGCACCGAGCAGCCTGGTCTCATCTGTACTGCAGAGACACTATTGTTGTTCTGGTTCCCCACTCAGCAGACAGTGTTGCCTCTTTTGTGGCCCCTGGCATCGCCGGGTCCACTGCCGAGCCACGCCAGCTTTTACTGCCATTCTGCTGTGCCCACATGTTACCACAGATAAAACTAATAAAAAGAGAGAACAGATACTTATTTTGTCCTCTCTCGCCTCTCATTTTGCATTTCTTTATTCCTCCTCCCCCCTTCTTCGTCATCTAGCGTTTCAGTCTACCGAGTGTGCACACAAGTGTATGTGCTCGAGGACCGATGAGACCAAAAACAAACAGAAAAGTCCAAAGCATGCCTGTAGTTGGGCGCAGCACAATAATTATTCATAATGGCAGAAAATTATCCTTTTGCTTCAGCAATTAGAACTGGTTCTCAGTGGAAATCTTGTGATGAATCACATGGGTATACTCAGCTGCTGCTTCATTACACAGCAGCAAGAAAAAATGTCTGCTTACACACTTGCTACAAAAGTGTTATTGTACTTAAGACACACACACACATAATAATTGGATATTTGGTGGATAACTGGAATCAAACTGTACCTAGCAAGAGTTTTATCATTTTAAATTATGGTTCCATGATTTAGAAGAATTTCTTAATGCAATTGTTTTAAACGTTTTTTATAGCTGATATTGCAATTGCAATTAATTAATTAAATAAGACACATATATTTGGGTCTGGATCTCCTGGAAATTGAATTAATCCAGAGTGTGATAGCAAAGGAATCATGGATTATTGTGCAGCCCTCAATTCAAAACACATACAAATAATTTATCTAACTGAAGACGCTATCACTGCTCATGTGATTGCTTACATTTGGCCAGAAGCATCCAGGTGGTGCTGGAAGCAACCAAGTGGGTGAGAGAAAACATCATCATCATTACTAACGATGAGCAAGTGTTTGCAGTCATGGCCTCAGGGCTCTGGAAAGCTTCCCCACAGAGCACTTTAACGAAAAGGGTTTTTGAGAATGGTCATTTTGTTACTTTAAATTTTCCATTTTCCTTTCTTGCACCTGCAGTTTTTAATGTATTCACATTTTAAATAAATTTGCATGTTTTTCTTTATAAATTCATCAGTATAACCACAAAATGTTGTTTGCCTCTCAATTTAAAGTATCACAAGTTTTTTTTTTTTTAAAAGTTCCTTCGAGGACTGAATGAGGCTAATCTCTGTATAAAACATCTGCACAAGCTGGGACCAATGTAATCCTCAGGGCAAATAAATAAAATATTTGGAGAGACGCTTTACAGTACATAACACCACTGACAACGCCTTATGTCTTCACCTGCATATGATTGTATCTCTGAAAGCCTCACTAAATTCATTACATATCTGGAAGAAGATCAGTTATGAAAATAGGGTTGTTTCTAAATTCCCTATGAGCTAACAGCAGCTCTCACAACCCCCATAACTCCGATGCACAAGTCATTCTCAGCAGGACTCCAGTGCCTGCGGTCAGAGAGCAGGGAGTGGTCCATTGGGCACATGAAGAAACCACATCAAGATCTGAGGGCTTCTATTGGGCGACATTAAAATATAATAACTTTGCAATGTAGACATAACTCTGACACAGGAGATTAGTTGCTTTTATAGTGTGTGACAAGGCAGTAAAATGTTGGAAAAATAATAAAGTCACAGCTGGAAGGTTGCGTTTGTCTGGGAGGTGTTAAAAGAACATCAAACAGCAGTCTGTTCACTTTGTGGATGTGCTCTACTTTAAAAAATAAAAAATAGGTCATGTTTGCTTTTGTTTGTGCTGCCAAGATAGCATTTAATTTGCGTGAAAGCACTGGTAAACACATATGTGCACAATTGTGCTACTTTGCTATGACAGTGACTGTGCTGCTTCGTCTTCCCCTCAGTAGAGGGCCGGGCTGCAGCAGCCTCTCCAGACACACTGCTTGTTAATTAGACTGAACGGTTGCCTGGTTCCCAGCTAACGGAGCTTCACTGAAGCTTCAACACACTTAATGAATAATGCAGTTTTTCACAGCACATTAATTTGGCAAATATTTCTCGGAAAAAAAAAAAAATCCAAATGCTTATGACCGACCAACTCTTTGAAAATGTCCCCCGTCCGCCAGTGTCTCTCCTCCATTGACATGCTAATGACTCAGCGCAAAAGAATCAGAAACAGCACTAATAAGCTTTAGTCGTCATACGGGGATCTGTCGCCGCTGCCTTCAGCCTTCTCCATTATAATGATTGGCTCCTCCAAGTGTGAAATCTCAATGAGAGTGGATCAGTGGTTCATTAATGCAGGGGACACCTTTGCCTCTAAATCAAGGGCAAATATAGGCATCGCACCTCAATATACAAGAGCAGATTTGCAAGCTTCAATCCCAGATCAGCTGGGACAAATGAGGTGATTCAACTCCTGGCTGCGGCATCTCGTGTGCAGTCACTAAACATACAAGCTGTGTAATCGCTGCGCAGGTAATTGATGGGGAGGGTTTAAAGGTTGAAGTCGATTACTCCAGTTGATTTGAAGCGGGCCTCGACATGGCCGTCTGGCCATCACCTGTGGCTGTCACTACCACTACAGTCACACTGTGTAAAACAGCACTTAGTGTGAAATCCAAGTCATCATGAATCACCAGCAGCACTCACACAGACAGATGGTCACCTGGCCTGAACCACAGGAGAGAAGGAAATGGAGGAAATAGTCAGAGAGACAGAATCTGTATTTAATCTTCTTGAAAATGCTTAGAAAGTAGTTTCTTTTGTTATTCTAACTTTGGAAATATGAAAAACCCTGAAACATTTTTGAATTTCATTATATGGCAATAAGGTACACTCCGACAAGCATGCGGCCACAATAGTTTACACAGGCCTGGCCACAATAAAACACTTCTACATTATTCATCTCACCGAGTGAAACACTTACTCATACCTGGGATGGCTTTTGTCATTCACTACTTCGCTTCAGTCCAGGAAACTGAGCGGAGGCGAGTACATTAGAGACCAGGAATTTGTTTGCGCTGACTCATGGATCCACCCACAGCGCCAGCAGCAAATGGGTGAAGAATGATAATGCAGGATTGCACATAGCCTGTGGAAGGCCGGGCAGCGCTGGCCTCCACCGCGAGCCCGGCTCAGGATGAGTGGCTTGGCTGAGCCCTGCGAGTACAGGAGTTTGTATTGTTGGTTGAGCCGGGGAAGAAGGCTCTCAGACTGCTGATGGGCACCCATGTGTAATTATATACTCCCAACCTGACTCAGCAATGCTTGCCAGGGAAGGAGGACATTGCTCTGTTCCCAGCCAAACTCATACACACAGTAGAGAACACACACGCATATAGGTTGTGCAGTGAACACGCACACACATGCAGACAGACATTCACTTATCACATAGCCAAAATAACATGTTACATAGAGTGCAGGCAGACAGGCTGACTCAAACTTAAACATGATGCTACATTTGGGACTAGAGTAACCTATAACTGTAAAAGTGCTTTAAAGGATGCAATTTACACGATACGCCAGTTTAAATTAGTAGCCTCGAAATGACCAAGGCATGCTATTTATAGTCGAGTCTTTTTGCAGGTGCATGTGTGTGTGCTCCACTCTCACTTCCTGCAAGCGTGTCATTGAGGAGTCAGGAATGCCACAGCCTCCAGTGTCACAGGTTTGAAGCTAAACTCATGAGTAATTTAAAGGTCGCTTCCATGTCTGCCCAATCAATAATTCACTTGATTTTCTTCTTTTTTATTTCCCAGCTTACCTTGAAGCACATTTCAAAATAAAGCCCCAAGGTATGCACAAAAAACGTGAATGGTTTAATTTAAGGCTGACTTCATTTACAGAGCTGAAACTCCTCTGACGGTTATTGAAGGAAGGCTACTCTGTCAGTGACTGAGACTGGGGTTTCATCATACTTTAATTCCATGCAATTCATGATGCAACATGCACTTGCCGGTCCTTATCTGAGCTGAAGGGAATATTGCCATTAGCATGCCTGAGGAAACAAATATCTATGTGTTGCTGCGGGGAAAATAGCATATGAGAGAGCACAAAGTCGCAAACCAATATCCTCTGCACACAGCTCGGCCAGTCACATCATGTGCTACATTGATATACAAGATTTAAGTTCAGTCTTAAGCTATGCAGTTATTAATCCAAGACTGTGCAGGTGCACATTCTTGTTCAGGGTTGGAACGTTAACATTATAACAAAAATATATGACTCCAACAGAAAGAAAACATGGACCCCTCTGCTGAATGAATGTTTTCCCAGATGAAAGAGAAGAGCTCCAACCAGTCTCCTCCCAAGACATCAATCAAAAGTCACGGACTTTACACGGGCAGTTCACAAACTACTCCTACCATGGCTAATGCGATCCATTCTCCGCTGCTTTCCATTAGGTTCAACTTCGAAACTGAAAGCCAGAGTTCCTCACTGTGACGTTCTTGAAACAACTGCCAGCAACGTTTGATAGAGAACCACAGGCTTTACAGATTAACATGTTACGCCATTGCTAAGGTCAACCTGCCATGCAAAACATCTCTTCTAACACCCTCGCGGTATTTACCTAGGGAGTTCCAACATACCTGGCCCTCGGAGAGAGGGATACAGGTAAACACAGCCATGGAGCGGGAGAGGCAGCATGTGTATGTTAGACCTTCAGGTAACCTATCAGAAGGACTGTGTAAAATCCTGCAACACACTGATAAGATGTTGTCTTTCGTTACAATATGATTCATTCCACAAAAATGCTGTTGAGTGCGCCGAGATAAGGTTTATACTGTGGGGCTTCGAACAGGCAGGCGCTGTGGAATGTACAATGTGTCATCAAACTATGAACAATGTTTTCACTTCAGTAAATAATAAAGCTTTTGTGCTGTGAACACACTTCCCGACATTTCAAGTCACACTCAAGGTTTGGGAGTGAAATTGGGAATAAACAACTTCTTATAAAAGAAACATATTATTAGAACAGAGGGAGAGGAGGAAATGCAAAAATAGAACTGGTAAAGTCTCAAACATATGGAAGAGGAGAGATATCATGAGTGAAGAGAACAAGGATAAGAGCAAGACGCAAAGGGACTATTACCAACAGTGGTCGGGTAGAGTGCAGCTATTCCCCACAGGCTTCATTGAGACAATTTTGAGTATTTGATTTTATGAAAGAATGAAGGGGCAGACTTTAACCAATGTAGAATAATGATTGCATCAGTGACCAGAAACTGAATGTTGTGAGGATGATTATTGTTAAGATATGCACCAAGAATGGTGTCAATGAAAACTATTTTTCCACACAAATGTCAATACCAACAAAACTCTTCAGTAGCTTAGTTTATTACATCTAACAAAAAATAATCCATAATCATCTCACTCACCATATTTTAAACATCTCTGGCTCTGTTTTTTAGGCTTTTGAAAATCTAGGCTGTGACAGGAGAATGTGGCTAATCAGAGGTCATTTCAGACAGCGTTCTTTGGCTGTTCTAGAAATGCAGATGTGTATAAACCTGCCTGAAGAAGCTAAAAAACCTAACTGTGGGGCAGAAAACCTAAAAAAAAGTTGCTAGTTACTTGCACTGCAAAGCATTCCTAAAACGTAAAACAAACTTTTTAAAAAGGGAGTCTGACAAATGCAATAAAAAATCCAACAGTTGACCTCATTCAAGTTCATGTTTACGCAGCTAGCTAATGCTTCAGTTTACACTGGCTTTACAGGCCAACAAGTTTGCAAAGAAAAAGGCAAAGATAGTCTCATAAAATTGCCAGAATATACCAGGATCTCAATCACAGTCATGAATATGCCCCTGCAGGTGTGGTTGAGTGGAAGAGGGGAATTCGTGGTGGATACCAAAACAAGTATTGCTGCTTGATACACAGAAAGTAAAGGGTGGTATCTGTTTGTGGTGCATGTGGACCACAAGGCTTAGGATGGGCCTCTCAATAGACCTGATTTATAGCCTGATGGGAAGGTATCACACACAGCTCTCTATCCCTGTCATTACTCTGAGGAGGATCGACGATCATGCCGATCGGAGCAGTGCAGGGGTGGTGGTGGGTGGGGGTGTATGGACAGTCAGGATGAGTAAGGGAAAGGTAGGCAGGAGGCAGATTTATGGTTTATTCCCAGTATCCTAGGAGCACCTCTGAGGCAAGGACAGTATATCTGTCTGAGGTGCCGCTTCACTTCCAGAAAGCTGCCTCTCGCCGCTCTGACTCGAGATCACCTGGGTGATCTTTGGCATGGATACGCATGTATCTACGCACAGCTAAATACTGACAAGGCTGCTGTTGTTGAGTTTGGAGAGATAAGTCGGCTACCCCTTGGGAACGACAAAGAGAGAGAAGGGGGTGGAATAGAGGAGGAGAGAAGGGGGAGCATGGACAAAGCACAAAGACAAGTGTTTGTTTAAGAGGGAATATTTAACAGCAGGCAGACAGACAGAAAAACACAAATTCTGAAATGTGTCGAGATGAAACTGACCAAACAGTGACTGCGGTCAGTTTTTGTGGATTCAATAACTACATAACTTTTCATAATGGACCAGTTTTTTATGAGTTTGCTGAAATATCTGGATAACTTTGAAATGTGAAACCTGGAGCTGTTTATGTTTCACATTTCAGAAAGATACTGGGGTTATTCTGCCAAGAAAACCCAGGCAACAAAGTAAACCTGAGTGCTGGAGCAGGGCCCAAGTCTGAGTCAAAAACTGCAACTAAAACCACAAAGAAGTGGGTAACCTGATGCAGAGAGTATGTCTCCTCTGCTCATCTCTATGGATCAAAGAAATGTCTGCTTTGGTCTTTTTGTCATTGGGTTTTGGAAAGCATTGCACTCTAACATATACACTTACATGCATTATAATTAAGTGGCACATGGTCATCTGAGAAAGATTTTGCTTTGATTATATTCCTTGTACAACACATGCAGAACTGATTGAGCTGTTACATGCACGTAGATGCTTTATTCTCTTGTGCTCACCTTGTTTTATTCACCTGGGGTTATTTGGCAAGAGATTTTTCTGACTTTTGTTTTGTGTACCAGTAGCTGCCATCTACCCATTGACTTGTTTTGCTTCTAATGTGCTTGATCAAACACATCTACATTCAATGACAGGTCTAACGTCAAGCCTCCCAGCATGAGGGACGAGTCTGTCAGATCCACCTGCCTCCCTGCTCCCCCGTCTGTTGATTTAGTATCTCGGAGCCCTGGAGCAGACATTTTCTCTTTCTTGCTGGCGTCTTGACCCCCCTCTCGGCCCTGTCCGGGGCCTTTGGCTGAGGCACCATGTTATTTACTGTCCAAAGAGCTCTGTGTGCAGACGGTCCACATGGCATGGCTGGTTGAGCAAGGGAGCAACCTGCTGCTTGCTCTCACACACACACACAGACACAGCCACAGATGCGGACAAACACACACACTGTCACATGACTGTCCCAGGAGGGTTGGGGAGATGTTTACCCGCCCTGCAGTCACTACACACGGTAGAACTGAGAGCCACGGACAGAGTGACAGAGACGTCCATAACCCCAGCCACTATAACCTGCCAGCGGTTTCAGGCTGTTACAACAGAACAGGAAATGTTTGATAAAGTGACAAAGCAAACACCCATGAAGGCCGCGGAAAGTTCACCATGACTGGATGTGACAGCGTTCACTAAGGTGAACTTTACAGTCAGCTGGACTCACTTGGGAACATATCTTTAGGTGGACTGAGCTCTGGAAGGGCATTCTTCCATCTAACCTCTGACCTGCACATGTTGGATGAATGAGGACAGATTGAGGCTACGGACGTTTACATAGCTCAGTGACCTAAAACTATTCCAACAGCATTACCTGAAAAGGTTGACTGGAGACAAAAACAAGTACGGTGGCTTGCAGTTGGCAACAAACCTTTCCCTTAGGGATGTGTTTGTCAAAACTCCAGCTGGGATCAAAAGACTTTTGCACTTGTTTCTGAGCGGTCCAGAAAATTCTGCAGTTTTACAACACACAAAAAAAAAGAGTTTTCAAGTGTTCTTGAAAGGCTCATGACTGAAGATCTAACTGCCGAACCGCAGTGAAATTCCTCCTCCAAATCCCCTCCTTCCTCTCAGTAATTATAGCCTCCCAGCTGACAGACTACAGGTCTGTTGTGTTTGTCTTTACCTCCTCGGATACAGCAGGTGAAGTAAGGCTTGTGTGTGTCGGGCTGGGTGCCAGTCTTTTACTGGTCCTGCCAGCCAATTACATAATATCCTGCCTAGTACAACAAAAAAACACCTGGGGAGAAAATAGGGAACAGTCTCATTTCTTCAACAACGCAATGTCCAAAAAATCTCAAAAACGAAGATATTCTCTTTGCCTGACTGATAACTTGTAACCTTGCACAACAGGCTGAGTATAGAACCCTGCACAAGAAAAACTGAATGTTCCCCTTTATGAAATCCTATGAGAAAACTCTGCCATAGTCAAGTTGGTGAGGATGATTTATTTAGAAGAGTACAGATGATTTGATAAATTGAAAACTGGGTTGACTTTGGATTGGAAATAAGGGTATGAGGGAGGATGAGGGAGCAGGGTGTGAGGGATGTGAATGTGATGCAAGGAGGACTGGGATCAATCTTTTATCACTGCAGTGTGCTTTCATCCCTAATGGATCCGACATGAGCACAGCACAGCACTACCTTCCGTCACATTGCACAAGCAGGGGAAGGACGCACGAAAGAACAAGAGGGAGCAGGAGAGGTAGACGGAGCAACACGTGAGAAAAGAAAGAAGGAAAGAAAGAAAGAAAGACGGAGGGGAGGAGGAAAGTGGTTCAAACCACCTTCCCAAAAATAATCACAACCCCAAACATGCAAACATATTACTGAGCCAACATGCTGTCACAGCGTTTTCAATTACCTCTGGCCCTGGGTGCATCTGCAGGAGTTGGAAAACAACTCCTGATAAGGACGCCGAGAAATTAAGTCACTTCGCAGCATGAAGAATGACTTTGAAAATTCCCATCAAGAATCCCAAGAGATATCTCAGCGTGCATGGGTGGACTTGCTTTTCTTGCCATGCGAGCTGAGTGACAGACAGACAGACGCGCTGACAGCGACACAGACAGACTGACTATTTCGGAAGAAGAGGAGAGTCCATCTGTGTATTCGAGCAGTGAAAGAGCAGTAAAAATAACATTGCGGAGAACAAGGCAAGACAACTCTCAGAGGACACTCTGCTCTCTCCATGCTTAACAGGCTCATTCATGTGATAGAAAATAAGAAATATCTAGGCAGTGAGAGAGACACAAAGGGAAGGAGAGAGAAAAGAAGTGCTAACTATACAAGGCTGGGGAAGAAGTTGAAAGATTTATAATGCATTCGACTTCTGGCGACCACTTTATTATCCTGCCATCTGATAGTTGCTTAAGGAATAATATTTTTATGCTTCAAAGAACAGGGACATTAAGTTAAATAACTAATTCTCAGCTCTGTCCATCAAGTAACTGTAGCACAGTGACGCTCAACTTTCTGAATTCTTCTGGTTCAATGTAGAATCCCCCATAGAGCTTAAATAAAAGACGGAAAATTAAAAAATTACCTAATACAAAGCTGACCTCTGAAGACAGATGACACTAAAACATATAGACTAAGTAGACTTAGACCATGAATAATAAAATCATTTGAATAAGCATCCAGTAAAGTCAATTTAACGGCTGCTGTTATCAGCAGTTACTGTCAGATTAGTGCATCTGCCAGACTGCCTCCGTATAAAATGAGCATTCTTTGAGAAAAACAGCACAGGTATTTTTAATGAATACCTGCTCAACTTTCTACATTCTACTGTTCAATGTAGAAAAGCAACTGACATTCACATGCTGCTCTGATGGCCCCATGGTCAAGTTTGGATGTCGTACTTCTGAATTCGTATGTTCTGAGCTTTAAGTCATAATGGAGAGCAATTTTGCACACAATGCTACAAAGATGAGTTGTACTTTACTGCTTTCTGTCTTTGTACAACAGATTGATAGCAGTTTTATAGCATTTTGTGACAATGAAAAGCAAATTAAGCGGATCAGGTGAGCCATGAGATTTGAAACAAAATATTCACTGACTTACAAGTTGTTGTCCCAACTCGTAGTGGTGTCCGAGTAAATTTTCTCCAGTTGGCAATTAATCTTTTGAGATTATTGACACACTACATGAATGCAGCACAAACACCTTATCCTGCAAAACAATATTATCGGTATGTGCTCCATGATTTGGATCTGCTCCAAAGTTGAACGGGTTCTTCTTTGGCAAATGCTACACATTTCCACAAAGTTTCAGGCGAGTAGTTTTTCTGTAATTTCTGTGACAAAAGAAAAACAAACCAAGCTGAAAACATGACCTCCTTGGTGGCGTTAAGCAAGCTATGCTTAGGATGAGTAGTTTCACATGGAGCATGTAGTATTCAGTCACTATCAGCTTCTGTCAAATCAGGCGAGCAAAGATCAAGCAGGACTAAAAGAATTGAACAGCAGTTGAATAGAAACGACTAAAATAAATGACCAGAGCTAAAATAAATGAATGGGAGCCAAGTTCAAACTATAATATATGCTTGACTTAGTAGTCCATTTGGTTCCTTTCACAACAAGCATTTATTATAATGACTTATCTCCCTGGAAGCAAGTTCACTGTGTGAAACACACAAACAGAGATAACACACGATGTATAAACTGTGTAGCTCCCACAGTCAGTCAGGAACAAAAATAATCACCTCCCGGGGGTAGTGGAGAGGGGTTTCCAATCGATGGCCCTGATTGGATAACAAATACAGCCTGCTAATGAGCTCCAAGTTCCACTATCTGACACATAACATGCTGGCGAACGTTAAATAAGATGCTAGCCATGCATAACGATGAGTCAATGTTTAAATAGGCTTAGAGTGGCTTGGTGCATTAGTGTTGGCATTTGAGATGTGTAGCACGTTAACAGTTAAATGAGGTGGGAACATGCAGCAAGTGAGCTGAACTCTGCTCATGCCCTCCATAAATTAATCTTTTATACTACAGTGGTAAAAGGAGCAGCCTGTCCGACAGGAGACCTGGGCAAGAGATAGCCTGCACTTTGTTTCAGCGTTCCAACACTCTTGCATTCAAAAAGCGTGCACGTAGAGGTCGGCTCTTTAGGAGTACAAAAGAAAAAAACACAAAAAAGTGAAGTGCCCAAAGCGTGAAGTTTCACCCAAACAGGTTTGAGTCCTTGGGTGGCGGGTCTAGTGTCAACAGGTACATGTAATGACACAGCTCCCCCAAGACAAAACACAAGGTACTCTTTGTTTCTCTGCCACTCACAAAAAAATAAACACACATAAGTTGGCACTTATCATGGATAACAGCTCTCTTTACTCTACATGCATACAGTAAAGCCAGAGACAAATCGGCCGACTTCAGAGAAACTTCCTGTCTCTGACATTCAAACAGGCAAGGACACATTGAAAAAAAATCTCCAAAAGAAAGCCTTCACACTCACCAAGTGAGAGGATATTCTCCTCCTCTTCTGTGCCTCTATTCCCTCTGTCTGTTTCTCTTTTCCCTCAGTCGTTGAGGGGGATCCTTTACTTGTGAGAAGAGCAGCAGAGCCGGTTGTTCGGCTGGTGTGCGAGGCAGCGAGTGTGTGTGTGTGTGTGAAGAGTGTGCGAGTCCAGAGTCCGGAGGTCAGAGGCAGTCAGACGTGGTCGCGGAGAGATTTAAAGGATGTCGCGACTTCTCCGCTCTATCTTGCTGCCTTCCTCTCGCTAGCTGCCTCAGGAATGCACTTCTCCTGGGTGTCCTCGCCACAGCCAAGATCTGAGAGACTGCGAGTGTTCTCTCCCTCCCTGTCTCTCTGTGTCTACACCCCTCCTCCTTCTCTCTGTCTCTCACCCACACAGAAACACACCCTCTCAGTCACTCCTCTCTCTCTCTCTCTCTCTCTCTATTTCACCCTCTTCCTCCCCACCCTTTCTTGCCGTGCTGACAGCTCAGGTACCTCCCCCTTTCCAGGTATTTGAAAGCGTGTTTTTCGGCTTTGTCGTGCTCCCACTGTATCAATTTCCTCAGTTATTGTCTTTGTATTGCACATTCAGCGATGACACACAGGGCTGCTTGTAAAAGAGCTGTGAGAACAAGATAAGAGCAGACTCAGCCCGAAACTCTTTGCATGCACGTGTATTTACATATGAGTTTCTACTGTTTGTCCGATCCACAGACATCCACCCTCTTGCCTGCAGTCACATGAACAGCTGATTACACAAATGAGTCAGTCAGGTGATTCTCTTCCTTTTCCTGGAATGAGGTCATAGTCCAGCAGGCCAGGTGCAATTTGGGTCTATGTGTGTGTCTGTGTTTAAGTCGGACAACGCCCTGTGGGAAGATGAGAGACTGAAGCAGACTAAATCTGACCACCCTGGTCCAGAGAGCAACACATGTGCCAAACAAAAGCCTGATCAATTATTACTACTTAGCAGCCATTTATGAAACAATGCCACAATCCTGAACCTTCCATCTCCGCAGCCCACTCCCACACACAAACACAGAGCTGAGACATGCATGACCAATCGGAGAGGCAGAGTGTGTGGGAGCCCCTCAGCAGGAGCCGACCCCTTCTTTCCATTGACACGTCTCCTCTCTCTATCATCACATCAGCCCTAAATCTTACATTTGAACCATGATCAGTATTCTCACCATCCCCCTAAAGCTGAAACTAAAGACTGGAGACTGAAAATGGACCTGAAACCAGGCTGACCCCCAAGGCAGACTTACAGAGACCTAACCAAAACTACACACTGAAAAACATTAGAATGAAAACTAAGTGCATATAATAAGGAATAGTAAAATAATATGCTGAAGCATACAGTAAAATAAGTCATCGCTGTTATCTGCTGTTACTCTTAGATCAGAGTATCCGCCAGACTTTCACTGTGCCAAGTGGGTGAAACAGTACAGGTATTTTTAATAAACTCTTTATCAATATTGGAGTTTTTAAAACACCTTGACAAAGGCAAAGGCAAGTAATCAACTTCAGTGCTTTCTACTGGATCACTGATTAGAAACTACTCAAAAATCATCTATAATGCTCTTGTTCAGCCTTTTCTTGTTACTTATTAGCCAACATATATGCCTAACAAATATATCTGTGATAAGCCAATATTGCTGGATAAATCATCCAGGCTGTCATTTTTATACATATTCCTTTAGTCGTTCACAATTATTGATCATCTTACTGTTTAGATAGTAGACTTTAAGCTGTTGTTCCTTGTGTGAGCTAAGGACAGAATATAATAAATATTGAAACATCTGCCTGTCACAAAATGTTTTAGAATAGTAGCAAAAAGGTCCAAGAAGAGAATTTCAAAAAGTTTAAATACTAGACAATCATGTGTCAAAAAAAAACCTGACTCCACTTTGTAAATCTAGCAGAATATTTTATATGCTGCTGTATAAAAGCTGTAGTTATGACTCAGCAGCAGCAGGACATGGACAATACCTACTTCATCCTCATGTTTACTCTGTCTTTATCTGACGTCAGATTGTATTCTGATCAGACTAATGAGGACACGCAGTCGAAGCGCCTAATAACCAGTGTGCACATTGTATAAAGCAGATGTTCCAAAAATAGACGTCTTGGATTAATTGCATTAATTTGATGAATTATATCATGCAAACAAAAGACCACTGTGAAGAATGCTGTAGCTTTTAGCCAGGCTGAGTCACAGAGGCCCGCTGAGAGTCACTTCACATCCATGTGAACTGTTTCACTGTTCTGCCTATAAAGCAAAGCTTTTGGCACATCTCAGAGCTGTGTTGTCCGACAAATCACTTGAACCGCACCGGTGGGGGGGAACAGCCTCCTGAGGCTTTGCTTAGGTACGAAAGGCCACAGTGAGAAAAGGCTGAGGTGCCAGGGAGGAGTGACATTTTAAAAAGGCGCAGAGAAATAAATACATTTTATGGCTTCTGACAGACCAGAACCCTTCAGTGGTCATGTGTTTGTCCATCTTCAGATGTCATCTAAGGGCTTTGTGCATAATACAGGGCTAAGCAAGAGTTAATAGGAGGTGAGTCCTCCTTATCAGTTTGAGAGTCTGAAGATGGGAAGACAACAGGGCTGAAATCAGAGTGGTGGGTGGGGGTATTGTAATGTGATGTGGAGGATTATCAGTCCAAAGCCTCCCAGACTTCTCTGACACCTTCCAGGCATTCCTCAGGGCACCTCCCCACTGCTGTGCCTCCCTCATCCCACCCTCCCCTGTCAAACCCCACATATCATCCCTCTTTTTCTGCGTGACTCAAACATTCTTGCACCCCCCCGCCCCTTTCCACCTCCTCCTCCTCCTCCTCCTCAAACCCTCCCTCTGCATTCAGCAAAGAAAGAACACAAAGACGAGGTCGAAAAAGATTTAAAACCTGCACTTTTGGAAGAAATCCTCCACAATTTTGTACTTCGGAACCATTCATCCCCATTTCACAAAAAAAGCACTCGACTACATAGCCTGACAGCTACTTGACTGCCTTCAATCAGCACCTTCTACTAAGTTAATACCTCGACAAGTGATCGTACGTATAAATTGGTCCAAAGAGTGGCGAGTCAGCCATAACTCAGCTAAGGCTCGACAGGAAGATGGCTCTCAGGCTGAGAAATAGACTGGTTGGATCTGGCAGCAGTTCAATAGGTTCTGTGGAGGGGAGCAGAGTGAGGGGGATACATGCTGATAGTGTCTTTGTTGGCCATTATTCACAGAGGATGAATAGCATTAAGTTGCTGCCACGGCTCACCCCTTCCCGTCTTCCCTGTTGAAACCCCCACCCCCCTCTTCTCTCTATTTATTCAGCCTTTCACTAAAAACAGCCTTCAACAGGTGGACAACAGGTCGGTCAAGACAGAAGCCTGGACGGTAAATGGAATGACGGCACACCACGTTAGCTCTATTTTCAGACGCGCAAACAAGTTACAAAATCCTGACCTTTTGTTGACGTCGGTTTTCGTACTCATGGCGAGCGACGCAAGGTAGTAATGCTGTGTTTTTGCCAAACACGCCTTAAGTATAGCGCTGCTGTCTCATTATGGTCAGGCCAGTGCTGTTGCTCCAGTAGTGCAGCTATGTAGTGTGTATCATTATGACAAGCAGGATGGCTTTCACCAGCGAAGGTAATTGCACTGTTGAGACATAAATATAGCACATCCCACACCACGAACAAAGACTTTTGTTTTCTTCCCAGAAAAAGCTGGCTCTGAAGATGATTCATGTTTTGGAAGCAGATGCATGTCACTATATCATCTCTTTACAAACAGCAGCCGCCTTGAAAATACACCGCCAAGGTGAACCTGAGCTCAAACAGATGAAGGGGGGGTACAAAGTGAAAGAGACAGGAAGGGAGGGTCAATTGAGATTAACATATACACTGCTGGTAAACAAACTTTGCATTCCTCCAAGCAGAGGATAGAAAAGGAGATAATAAAATACCATCGCCTTATTATATCTCACTCTGAACGCTCTTCAGATGCACATTAGAGAACCCCGGTTGGCTTTTAGCAGCTTCCAAGTTGTCAGGACTTTGGCTGCACTCCGGCACGGCTCTTTCTCTCCCTTTTTGTTCGGAACCAGTCCAGACTGGTTACCACCATTCAGCACTTCTACCTCTCACGTGGCCTTGCGTTGCGTTTCCGAGGGGTTATGTGACTAATCTATATTTAGAGAGGAAATAAAATTTGGAACTAGATCATAAACTGCAACATGTCTTTCAAAGCTTTCAAGCGGTCACGTTGTAAGTAGCCAAATGGTGTCTCTAAAGAATCGTATTCCCTCATCCCTTCGAGCGGAGCCAGTTTGTTTCCATCCTACTTCTAGATGTATAGTCCTTCTCGTCTCTTGAGATAAAGCTGTACCATTAGTGTCACACTGTGCTGCTCTGTGCTGTTCCTATCAGTAAATAGAAATAGGCTACAGCCAGCCTGATTGGTACTGGGAGCCCCTTTGCTCTTTGCATTTCTGTGTATTTTCTCCTGTATGAAGTGCAAGTGAGCAAAGGGAACAAAAACTAGTCAAAGTCAACAAGATGCTACTGCCAATGACCCTTCTGTACAAGCCTCAGGTCCTGACTGAACTGAGGATTTCTCAGGACAGAAGTTAGCAGACCGGTTTCCCCTCAAAAACCATTTTGCCTCCACAGCCATCTCTCTGAAGTGGAAGTACTGGCTTATAGTGATCCAGAGTTTAAATGGCAGATGTGACACTCGGAAAGGAGGTAGGGGAGAAGGATAGGTTGAACAAAGAGCAGACTTTCACCCAGGAGAACGTATCCCACGTGAAAACAAAAGTAAATATTTATTTACATAACTTTTGTTTACATAACTTACAGTGGAGAACAAGATTCATGGCCCAATTTTTTTTACCTAACTTTCGGTAGTTGAATCAACCTCGTACCTATTTCAATATGTGAAGTATGTATACGTATGTTTATTTACTGTAAAACCTAACCACAACATTTTTGCCCCAAACATAGATCAGTGGTTTAGTAGCATTAATTCAAACTGTACATGCATGTATGACGTTATGGTTGGTATTGACGAACAGTCTTTTATGACGTTCAGGTTGAAGATCCAGAACTGGGATCCAACCCACAGGCTGTAGTCTCATGAGCACTGAGAAAGCATGGAAAACAAAGAGTAGGCAAAATGAGATATTGGCCTTCGTGCGGCTTGGAACTGCTGATTTAATGATGATCTCAGTGACAAACGAAAGCCAGGGGAAGGGGTGCACAGGAAATGCAAGTCAGTGACAGGGGAGCTATCAGGTGGTAGCAGGTCAGGGGTCGGAGGTGAACAAAAGCTCTGTAAGCCCCACACAGAGCGAGGGAGAGGCCCCCGCTGCACACGCTGACGCCCCGTCTGCCTGTCTACATGCCTCTGCCTGCAATTTGTGTGTCTGACAATGTTTTCTTACATCTGTTTGTCAAGTCTGAGTGCTTTCCAATTTGTCGCCCGTATAGACCAAGATACCCCCTTCACTTTTCTGCCCATTTATTCGAAACACTATTTACAATGCTGGTCTAATCTACACAGTGTCTGTGGGGAAAGGGCTATCCAAACACCTGCAGGAAAAACAGCATTTAAAAGCTTTCACTGCAGCCGGGCCTGTCATCTCCCTCCTTCTGTGGCTTTACTGGATCAAAGGAAAGCTGTGGCTGTGTTATAGTAGGAAAGTCTTTTGTAGCTACAATTATGACCAATAAGCACACTCACAAAGAGAAATGTATGCACGCATGCGCACACACATAAAGACATGATGACACCGGTGCATAATAAAGATCTCTAATCATTACGTTCTAACAACAGACATTAAGTTCGAAGCAGGGAATTAATGCAAAAAGGATTCAGCACAACTTCAAGTACAGACACTTGGAGACCTGTTGAATTTTAACGAGGCCGGTGAGACTGCCATCACCATCTTTATCTGGTGGGTAGAGGGTCTGAGTGCGTGCTGGAGTGGGCATGTGCATGAGACTGAATTAATGACATATGTGTGTACGTGTGTGTGTTGGTGAATATGCCAGATTACTAATCAGCGCTTAGACAAAGGCCATATGTGTGCAAGTCTGTGCATCTCCCACATATCTCCCACATACTCCTCTGCACGTTAGCATAAAAACCCTATCAGCAGGAATGTTAGGATTGTCGGGTCAGCAGTGGTGACATCATGGCAGCCCGTCAGAAGCAACAACAAGGCCTCAGCGCCAGTTTCCTCCTAGTTGCATCAGCTACGCGATACCGGGACTGTGGATCCATGACACGCACTCGAGCCCTGCTTCCAGCTCGCTTTAGGAGCCTTTCAAACATTTAGTATGGACAAGCAATTGCTTAAGTATCATATTCATGGAAATGGTTTGTTATTCACACCATCTGAACTTTTAATTCAAATATATATGCCTGCAGGTAATAAGGGACATGCAAGGCTAATGGTCCAATTTGTAGCAAAAATTAGATGCTTTTTTCATTTAAACAGGCCCTGATGTATGAACTAAAACAAACATGGGCTTCAATGGGACTATGGACTTTTCAATAGCTTGAGGCAGTCCAAGGTAAATAACCCAACATAAATGGCTTTATTGTTTACAAAGAAACAAGAGTACAGCCTGAAGGGAGGCCAACTAGGTTGAGAAAAGTGAATGCTAGTGGACAGCTTAAGCCCTTTCAGCTATGTGGTGACATAGCAGGCCAAAATCAGCGAACCAAAAGCTGAAAAAGGCTTTAGGAAAGGACAAATCAAGGTTTCTGCAGGCATTTCTGTCATTACTGAAGTCAAAATCCTGCAACAAAACCATGTCCAGATTGTACCAAGGCATCCTGCAACCTAAAGAGAGCAGAGAATACATAAAGAAGTGGTGAACATCTGTGGAGGGTTGGGGAAAAAAAACATACTAGCTACAGGAACATTTACTGGAAACATTTTTGGGTTTTTTCTGTTGAGGCCATTCAAATAAAGCATGAAGGTGGAGGTGATACTTGTTGGGGGCTTTGTGGGACAAACAGAGCCAATAACCTTAACATATTCTGGAACTGCCAGTAACTTAAAACCTATTAGAAAGAGACACATCAACAACCCAAAGAAAAAATAAATACATAAATCAGTGAACCTATCCATTGCAACATTATTCTTTCTAAAATGAGTCACTTCAGCCACTGGCAAACCCTCCTTTCATGTGTCCCTTGTCTGTGTAAGGGGTCAAATGTCAGCCAACAGATGCTAGAGTGTGTTTGTGTCTGGGAGTGTGAGTGTGTATGTGCAAAGGATCCTTCAGGTCATCAGATAAAGTGCACCTGAGGGAGGGGCAGGGAGCCCGCTTCAACGGTTGCCATGGTAATCAAATACAGACGCGACCACCTGGTCGGTAGATCTCCAGGAGGGTTGCGGAGAGGGCACCACTTCAGGATGGTAACCATGCCAGAAAATCCCCGCAAAGTGGCCCGACTCCCAAACACAACCCGTACTGTGTGTGCGCCATGACGAGCTGAGCGGAGCGGCGAGCGCACACAGCTGCTGAATCTTTCATGGAACATAAAAAGGAACTAAGCCTACTGTGCAGCTCTCATTACAGCTGGGAAATAACTTTGGTCCATCTTGACCGAGTTATCTACACATGGTTTTAGTCATAGTCAATCCTGTTGGACATTTAAAGAGCCACGGCGGGCCCCCTGTGCTTGTTCAGGGACATACCATAACAAATGCATCAAATCTGTCCCAGACACACACAAATGACAGTTTGTGATCATACTTGGGGCTGATAAAGAATTTTAAATGATTCATCATCAGTTAACATCACTTAATCTCATAATTTATGGACACAGTGCTAAGCTTACATTTCCTTTAAATCATGTTATCTAATGCAGCTCTTAAAGGGTATCTGTCACACACAAACACGTTACTTAACTTTAAAACAATAACTTATTGGTTATACAAATTTATCCTGTATTATTTTTGCAGTATTAAGAAACAAGTACAGCCACTAGAAAAGAAACAAAAAGTGTTAACTCAGTAAAGAAAAAAAAGAAAAAAACACTTAAATCTCAACAAACAAGGCCATTTGTTTCACTCACCTCCTGCAGTCTAATGGTCTCTGTGACTGCCTGTCTGGATGAAAAAGGAGCAGAGGGGAGAGCAGGAAGAGTTACACAAGCCTGTCACTGTCTGTGCGTGTCCTGCTCGCGCGCTACCTGATCCAGCAACAGCCTGTGGAAGAGACAGAGTGACAGAGAGGGACCGGCTCAGAGCAATGCAGAGGGGAGGGAGGGGGCAGCTGCAGAGAAAAGTGAAGTGGTGCCGCCATTCCCCGTCGCCCGGGAAACCAACGCTCTTTCAAAGAAAATCGGCCAATGGCAAACACCGGCAATTGTGTTCGGACAAAAAGTCACATGACTGCCAAAACACCACTCCCCATGCACGGAGTGAGAAGGGAAGAAGAGAAAAAAGAAGTATGGTGTTGAGGGGGGTGGAGGGTGATAAAGAAGGGGGAAATGAAGAGGCGAGGACGGAAAGAATGACAGAGAAAAAGGCTGGGTCACCGGGCATGACTCCATCCCATAACTGTCCGCAACAAGGAACAAACTATTTCCACCTCACGGCCTCATCTTCTCAGTAACAGGTTGGCTGCAGCCTTTTTCTGTTTGCTAAGAGGAACAATGCTGAGCAGCACAGTGTGACACTAATGGTACAGCTCTCTCCCCCACTGGCACACTCACGCATCTACTTCCATATCACACTATTTATATATGAGGAGTTCAAAACATTCAAAGCTACTTTCTACACTGTCTCCAAAGCGAATGTAATAGTGACAGTCCACCCATAACAAAGGAAAACTATTGTAAGTTACCTCCTCACCCTTGTCACAGTTTCTCTTTCACCAATGAACTGGATTTATGAGGTCAAATCAATTAGGAGCCACAGGTTTATAATTAAGCTGGGTTTAATATCATTTATCAGCTGATAATTCAATTAAAGGCCAGAGTTCCAATATAAATAACAATGAATGTGTATGTTTCATTCATTATTATTTCTTTCTAGGCTGTCATTGCTGTTTTTAAGTTAGATTTGAGCTATTTTTCAGTATATGGTAGCATTTTTTTCCTTTAGATAGTAAAGATAAAATCTTTATTCTTGCTAACAGTTGCACCCAAATACTCAACAGATAATTAACAGTCACAGCCCACTAAATCCTACTCTTTGGGACAATTTGAATGGGAAAAAACCTGATTTCACACCATTTGCACCCAAAACATGACAATAATTCCAAGAATAATGGATTTCCTGAAAATGACCGATAAGATTATGATTCTGGTTCAGGTAGGTAAGAGAAAACAAATAAATGAGCTGTTATATTCCTTAGTATAGTATGTCATTTACATTATCAGAATAATGCTGCCACACTCAACTTTTTCAGCTACATGCTCCAATTCCCTTTGTGGACACTTTTGGGGGGTTTTTTTAGGGCAAAAGTGCAAAGACAAATTCAGACTTGTTCTTTTGAGGTCAATGAGGTGATGATGATAATCCAACGCCACTCGCTATATTTATTCATGTGAATCCCAGAAAAGTTGAAGAGGAACATTAGCTATTGATAACAGTTTGCTATCAAGTCAAGAAAATGTTATTTATATAGCCCAATTTTACAAATCTTTTCAACGGGCTTTACAATCTGCTCAGCACGCGACACACTGCATCCGTAGACCCCCTTCTGGTCCGGCTGCTGTCTGCATCACTGCAGATCCATGATGCAGAAATCCCCTTTCAGGTTGACTGCTTTGAGTTGAAAATATTTTCTAATCCTCTCCAATATTCATTTTACGTCCCTGATATCAGCCTATAAATCCTCAGGTTGGTCCTAATCAGTTTAAGAACCTCTAGTTAGCATCCTGAACCAGAAGATTTTTTATTTTGGCTGCTTGCATAAGTAGACAACCCAATTATTTCCTGCCCCTCCCTGTTTACAAATCAAAATCCCCCTGAAAGTGCAGTGTATCATTTTTGACTATGCACATGGCCCATGCCATGGCCATGGCCCATACAGCCTGCCAATGTCAGGCAACAGGTTTATCACCCAGACTATAATCACACATCTAACACTTTCTCAGAAATATATTGTACACTTGATCACAATCATCTGCCTTGTTATACATCTCCCCAGCGCCAGTAAATTGCCCTACTTGAGCCGCGGCAGGCACATCTCATTCTCAGCAAAGCATTTTCCAAGTGAAAAGAGGCCCAATTACCTCGCCACAGTCTGAATGTGACACGATAGCTGATGAGCCAGGGCAAGAGAAGGTGACAAAGCCGACAGCGTCCAACACATGGACGGCAATGACAAGTCTGAGCTTCCATCATTGATTTTTTTTTTTTAAAGGTAATTGAGAGGACTACCTGAGGATTAACAACCTGTATCAGCTTGTCAATAGATAATAGGCACAATCTGGCTGCAGGCTTACTGCAGATTCTTGGGATATTGTTGCGGATGGAACATGCAACCTGGAGATTAGACCTAATTATGAAATGACACTGAAAGCAGCCAGACTCACATTTTTGGAACAATTACTGACAATAGACACAAAGTTCTGCTTTATTCACTATCCTGCAGCCACTTATCTATTTTTCTTAAGACTACCTATAGTGTCACACTGAAGAGAAAAGTCCAAACAAAGCCTGTGGGGCTATATTTACACCAACATGATACCAAGATACGTGATTCGATACTAAGAAGTTAATATTGAAGACAGCTGAGCTGGTAGTCCAGATAAAGATTTCCTCTACTGCTGTTCATGAAATTCATCACTGACACTGACACTGTGTGTGTGTGTGTGTGTGTGTGTGTGTGTGTGTGCGTGCGTGCGTGTGTGTGTTTGTAATTCTCAGCTGGTAGACAAGCCTCTATGTTCTCCAGTGCTGAGCAGCTGTACAGATGAGTCATCCATGGAGAGATTTCACTGTGTGTGAGGGACAAAGAGGCAATGTAGCTAAACACTTTACAGTAGACTTTTTGTTTGGCTTTACGTTGTGTTGCAGCATTATATATAATTGATATCTATAATTATTTTGGGAAAAAATGGAGGTGTAACAATACATCAATATGGACCAATACATATACATCAATTAGTTGGTGCAATGCCTAAACATTAATGCATATCATTAACAATATAGGTTGTTATGTTGACAAAAGTAGACTGAACACACAGATCGCGTCTATCTCAGTAATGGCCAAAGTTTATTAACTAAAATATCATCACAGACTCTTTACGGAAAGCACAAATTTGTTCTTAAATGCACAGTGGTAATAGTGAACAAAGGGTCTTTTTTATTCTCTGCATTAAATAGGAACGTATTGTGTTTAATTTACATATCTGAAAAAAGCTCAGATATAAAATGGTAAAATCATATTTTAGCTCTTAGTTGATATAAAGGTAACAATGTGTGTTAAATGGGCATGTTATTTAGACTGCTGGCCCCTGAAGCATATAAAATCAGTGTCTGAGTGCAGAAGACCATGTGATATCTACGAATATCATATCATTGCCCAATGAATCGATTGGGTATTGTGTCATGAATAAACCATAATTTACATCCCTGGAAAATGCTGGAGTAAAAATAATGTATATGTGTATATATATAGTGCAATACCAAGTTTAAATTAATGCTCAGAATCAGAAATATTTGTTTGTGAAATAATTATTTTCCCAAACTATCATCAATTTCACTTTAGAGTCAAGTTGAACTGATGAAAAAGATCCTGCTAATGATGACCAAAACAAAAATACTGCAGAGTATCATCCTCTCTCAGCCTCATTCCTAATTGACTCACTCATGCAAATATTATCTGATAAAATCTATCAAGGATTATTTCACAAGCTAATCAGACATGGTAGAGCCCACACACTGATGGGAAAAATATTATGGCTTCAACACACACACATAAAATATATATGAAAATCTAACATCCAAGACATGATGAGGCCACAAAAACAATTTTCAAAGTTGAGCTATTCACTTGCGGTCAACTGGTGATGTGGGAACAATAAAGAAAACGGAAGAAAACTACATGATGTGAAAAAACAAGGAAGTAAAAGTGAGGAGGTACCAACAACAGAGAAGTGGAGGAAGAACAAACAACAGACAGACAATGGATCCTCAGGGACAAAGGGAAGAGACAAATGCATTATTTCTAAAAACAAAAACTGCACAACACAACAGCTGATTGGTAATAGTGCTGTAAACACGGAGGTAAACAAACTGAGTAAAGAAATGTTCTAATGAACGCACATATGCAAAAAGGACCATGTGTGGTAAATAAATACTTCTCCAGCCCAGAGGATGCAGCTTGGGGTGATGTGGTTAGAGGGCTAAGTCTTCAGGTTAATCAGGTTTAGTTCATACTATATGTTAAAACAGAAGAATAACAAATATAGCTATATGACGTGAGCTGAAAAAAGAACAATATTTCCATCATATTTTTGATCAACAGAAAAAAATAAACACTAATCTAGAAATCATTGTTATCATCATCATCAAGAGTCTACTTAACAAATCTACTTAATATAAACTAAGCCTTCTAGTCTTGAAATAATTACAAATAATTCCCTCGACTGCCAACAATTTCAGTATTCATTACAGATGTGTGTATTTAAAAGCTTATACAAAAAAAACCCTACTTTTTATTAGTTATTTAATGCAAATTGTAAATATCATGCACAGTTTGGCAAGAAATATGAATAAAGATTATAGTAAAGATCAAAGTGTTTGTGATGTTGATGTTGACATATTTGACATTTATATTTTATGATTTTTTCACTTTACTTTAGCTTGCCATTTGTGTTTTCAAGAAATAACCTAACTTACTAGCTACTAATTTACTAACTTTAAGATGAAACGGCAAGTTAACACAACGTTTACTTAGAGTCAGCGAGAGAAGTTTTGTATCCCAGTGTGTCGTTAGCCAGTCATAAGCCTGCAGGTGCACTTGAACACACTTCCCAGCACTTGTTGCATCCTTTACTGATGTTCAAAAACAGTTCAATGTCACAATATACTGTCAGTAAAAAACAAGAGCAGAAAACAGCTTACACGTGAATCAGTAGCCGAGCTTGATACGAAGAAGGACCGAGAGCTTCATCCCCGAGTCCACGATAAAAGTACACTACTGTCAAGCCATCCCGGAAGTGGAAATTGAACTACTTCCGATCGGTGGTTTCAAAATAAAAGTAGACTTAAGTGTTTTTATTTTTTTTTTTACAAAATTAAATGTCTCTGTCTGTTTGAACAATTTACTATACTATATGAAAATTAATTATCATGATTACAACCAAACAAATGCATACATTAACATACACTAACCTACTCATAACTTTATCTGTACCTTCTACAGAAAATACTATTAATAGTAACATATAACATATTTCTTTGGCAATCACGACTTGACTAAGTCCCCTAGACACAGCATTTTGGCAGCACTAAACCTGATACAACTCCAAATTATTACATTGATACAGGTAATAAGGATGCAACAGATAGATTACTAGCCTACATTTTTGGATTATCTATTGGATGCCTAAATAATTACAAGAGATTACGTTTTGACAGCCCCCCATGCCACGCTTCTTTCAGTCCCCAGATAAATCTGATATTATCTGAGATCAGGGCAGTTGACATCATTCATGGTGGCCATAAGGAGATAGACTCTGAAACACACTGATGCAGGCGGAGATCTTTTTAAATATTTAACAAGTTACCACATGTTTGTCAGCTATGATGAGAAGGAAGCGGAAGGTGGTAATTGCTTCTGTAGTAATCTTTTATCACATAAAGCTGTTATTAATAATGTTGTTCCCTAAACAAGAAGGAGAAAAAATATCTAAGCATCACAGGCTTTAAGAAAATTGTCACAGTACTTAGATATATACTGGAATGCTTCACTTGACCTTTTTTTTTTTTTTTTAATTTTGCTTTACAAACATATATAAACTAGCACAAATGTTGGATGTGTCACACAAATTACAATTGTCAGCACTAAAACAAGAGAAAACAAGTCACAAAGCTGAAACCTACAACAGCTGCTTGTGGCTTTGTTCTGCTGGAACATATTATTAAACACAGGATAAAGCCCTCTTCTTTTTCTTAAAATGTGTGCCAAGATACTATAATATAAAATTGATGTATGCACTGTTACTAGGCCAGAAAACAGGTTTCTGTTTTAGTCCCACAGCATGTCGTGTCTTCCTCTTGAACAACAGGTAATCCCAAGTGCCTTTCGCTGCTCATAGTGACTGAACACATCACCTTGAAACAAAGTGGGAGGAAAATGCGGCACTAGTTGTGATATGGCAATTCAACATTGCAAAACACTGAGTCAGAGAACATATTGCTGATACAACCTCTCATTGCTTCAAAAAAAATCCTCATTGTCTCGGATTGTTTAGAATTAAAAAAATCTGAATATAACAAAGGTTCATTCAGTTTTTCCCGTGTGTTGCTGAGGTGCTTAGCCAACAGGCAAGTATTTTATAGTAATACAAAGACAATAAATATAATCATAAGCAATACATTTATCACTTTGTCTTCAAAGCCAAAAACATGAAGGTGTGGTAGAGGTTATTACTCGTCCATACCATTAAGAATTCGTCGTTGTAAAGGTGTCAACACAAAATGAGTTATGGAGCCAAATATCTTGCATTGAATGGAATGTGCCTTCCGGCGTTACCCTGTGGTCTTAGTGTACTGTACGAACAGCTTCTCCTGGGCCTGTCTCAACTCATACTGTAGGTATTTCCCGGTTCAACGTCTACAAGAAAAGGTAACATCTCTCAAGTCAAAACAAGAAGGATACTTTCCATGAATACAATAAAGATGCATTCCCTTTCATCACAAAGTTATGTTGGTGTGTGCCTTATTCACAGTGTGTTTCACTGTAATTTATTCACACCCATCTTGTTAGCTGCAGTTACAACATGAAGGAACAGCAGTGCTGCATGCGGACAGATTATTTTATGAACCTCCTGTTGCGGAAAGCTTTGAGATACTTTTGGGGAATGCATCTACAACCTACCTGACATGATCACAAATTTAATTGAGCCACATCTGGTATTTGTTTTAATGGTATTCACAGCATGTGTTGACATAGTTTTTTTCCCCCCACTTCAGTCTGTAGTTTGTTTATCCTTGAGTGTATCTGTGACAGAGAGATACTTATTTTGCTGTTATATTCTTGATTATCCACTGAATTTGCCTTAATAACATTACCCTCCTGTTTTTTATATAATCATCTCTGGGGAAAAGGTTTCACAAAGCAAATTTGTGACGCCTTGGCTCTGCTATGCTATAATTATCTTTTTAATTTGATTTTTGGTTAAAAAAAAAAAAAAAAGAAAAGAAAAGAAAAGAAAAAAAAAGACCACCTCCATGGACTCTGGCTTTTCTAACCACGGTGTTGTTTTATTTGATAAAAGAGAAACAGCAGCATCCTTTTTAAAAGAAACCAACTCTCTTTCATGATAACTCAAAATGCTATGAAGAAAATAAATGATTCCTGAAAATAATTACTGCACTGAAACTGTTGTTTTTTAATATAACAGCTGTATTAGAGGAAATTGTTTTATGTTTTACAATCTGATTTGCATTGTTTTGCAACATCCCAAAGCCACAGAGGAAAAACCAGGCCTTTCTGGGCTGTCACATCATCTGCTAATAACCGGGGAGTGGAAGAAAGCTTCAACAGGCCAGCTGAGGTCCCCAGTCCTGACCAGCTGTGAGAAAGATCCCTTTCAGAGAAATTACAAGACTGTTCAGAGAGAGTAGGTGGACACTATCCCACTTTCCCACCATAAAAGGCCTCTCCTTTCATTCCACCTCTTCTCCATCTGTGACTTGAGACATGATAGCTCTAGTGAGATGACAGCATGGCTGAAAAAACAGCTGACAGGGAGTGAGGGAGCCAAGTAAATGCCACAAATGAGGCAGCCTTGCGAGAGGATGATCGGAGGTGATACAGCTACTTGATGGAAAGATAAGAAAATGAGCTAACCTGTTACATAATCTCACGGAAGAGTGGATACACACACATGAAACATTCCATTGCCTGACATGTGTACATATCTTAATCCATCACTGTGTAGAGGTGTATTAGCAGTGCCCTTCAGATTTGATAATCACCGGTGCCTTGTGTCTTTGACTCATTTATTTACATCCTGCTTCTGTCAACTGAACAGGAGTACTGTTGACAGAAATATGGGAAGTGCTATTTAATATGTGTGTCTTGGTGTGTGCTTACGTCAGACACTCGTACAAAAGGCCGGGCAGGCTTGAAAACAAATAAACAAGGCGCTTCTCTCAAGATTTACTACAAATACTGTACTATATGTTGCTGCCTCTGTGGTCCTCATACACCAAAATGCTGTAGTAGTGTCTCAGGACAAAATCAGTCCAAGAAAGTCCTTCGTAGAGCAATGGGTGGGTAATTTCCAATAACTCTAGGAAAACAAGATATGTCACAGATATAACATAACTTGAATGGACTTGTTCCACTCGTGAGTTGCGCAGTTGTCCATGAGTTGTGGAGAGAACAAGTCAATTCGATTCAAGTGATTAATTCAAATTTCACGCTATTTGATATAAATGATGACTTAGAAGCAGACAGAAAGCAATAAAATGAATTAATCTTTTGTTTCTGAGTTGCCAATTTTAAACATTGTTTGACAACAACGCTGTTGTATGGTGTATGGTGTTATTTATTTAAGGATATTGCCCCCAAGTGGATCAATGTAGCTACTACACCAAGAAGTCAAGCCAAACAACCGTCACTGCAGAAAACCTAATCTAACCTAACCTAATCTATTATAATTTGCATTTGATCAACTCGTACAACTCAAATAACAGAAAGGAATCTGATTATTATTATTTTTTTTAATTGGGGTAAAAAAAAAAAAGATTAGTAGCATTTTACATACATAAAAATAACCTGAGAAAAGAAAATGCCAGGGAATTAGTCACATCCACTCTACAAATCATCAACCATGTGAAGCCAGCAACTCATTAGCATTAGAGGTATAATCTTAGTGTAGCAAGTTCTCAAATTACACTGTTAATGTTAATGGCTAATTAACTCATGTTAAAGCACTGTAAGTTCACTGGATGTTGCTGTGTTAGTGAGTCCCAACACTTATAAGTCGAATTAAAAAAAGAAAAAATGGAGAGTGAGCAACAAATGGCAAAATACAAGTAATACCAACACACCTCGAAGAACAGTTCCAGAAAAAAGGGAACTACCCCTTGATGGCCTCAATGCTACCACTGTGTTCTCAAGGGTGAGGGACATTCAGGCTAGATGTACCTTTCACTGTCCTGGCAGCCAAGCATCTGACCACAGCGGTCAGTCAGGTTGTGAGCTCCCTCTGCAGGGCCGGTGTGTGTGGTGCTGGTGATGTTTCTGGAGAGCAGCCATGGCTGTGTGAGGACGAGTGATCACTGGTCTGCCTGGGAGTTTGGACACCTGAGGAGTCTGAGAATGCTTGCCTCCAGACTGCATACTGGATGGGTCCATCTCGGCACTGAAAAAAAGAAAATCTTCCTTTAGCACCACCAGGGTTTTTTCTAACATACTTAGCCGTTGTTAATCAAGAACAATGCAAACAGCATAAGCTGACCAGGTGATTTAAACAGTAAAGACAGCGACAGGGTAAAATCTGTTGTTTTTATAGAACTACATATACCTTTGTATATCAGAGTAAACTTTAATAATGCCATACCATGAATCCAGTCTTTTACTCAGGATATTTGTAGGAGGTGGGCGGGGTATGTATGCAGGCCCATCGGTCCTTTTATACTGCTCGACCCTTTGGAGTGTCGGGTCTGTGTCTCCTGTGGTAGTACCGGTCCAAGAGGCATGCCCGACTCTGCTGGAATCAGGTAAAATTTCTGAGGTGGTCTGGCTCAGTCGAAGCCTTCGTGCACGGACCCCATGTGTCTCATGATTGCCAGTTGTCACTGTGGCACTGACAGGAGGAGAAGGGTACAATGTGGGGTCTGGGAGTAGGAACAGTTGAGCCACTTCAGGTGAAAGGGCTTCTCTGTGATGTAGGTCTGAAAACAAAAGAAAACAAAACACATTGAATACAAAAGCTTATACATATACTGTATATATATATATATATATATATGTGTGTGTGTGTGTGTGTGTGTGTGTGTGTGTGCATCATGATAGTATCATTAATAATTATTTTTCTCAGTCTTTTTGTTAGCAACGCCAAGTTTGTTCATTTAGCAAGTATTCACCTGGGGAAAGAGACTGGAAAGAGGAATCTGGTGAAGCACTATCTAGGCTGTCAAAATTCTTCTCAGCTTCACATTCTTCATCGCTACTGCCATTTTCTAGAGCCCCAAAACCTTCTTCATCATCACCTTCATCATCATCATCCACCTCTTCATCATCACTATGCCGAATAGTAAGGACCTGTGGTAGTCTCTCTTTCTTAATGGCCTGGAGACGCCTGAAAAACAATGTAAAAAGGGTTTAGTTTTCCCTCGATGTCTGCTGAGGAATTGTATGTAAGTTACTTTACAGTGTATTTTTAAGAAAAAACGTAAGGTATTTGAGTATTACCTGCTGTGCTGCTCCCTCCAAGCTCTAAGCTCAGCAAACACATCAAGACGTTCTCTCATATCAGGATCCTCAAGGTCATAGGTGTGTTCTGGTACATGGATGGGCAGGTCCCGGGGAGTGAAAGTAGACCTGGTAGGTGCTGTCTGTAAGACCAAGGAGAGGGAGAATTAGCATGAGGAAGCTAGGGAGCATAACAGAACTGAGGCCTAAGAGCTGAGCACATTAATTATGGATAGACGGTGGAGTAATGGTCAGAGAGGGCAAACATCAGAGGGATGGACAGATCAGGAGGGGAAGGCAAGAGGAAGTCAGAGTGACAGCGGCGGTGTGTATATTCCAGGATGACAGATAACATGGCGTTGGCAGTGAGAGCCTCATCTGTCATGTCACTCTGACACTGTTGCACCCTTCATACATCTCCATCCACCGTGTCCTCCCACCGTTGTGCCTGTCCTCTCAGGTTTCTGTCCTCCTGCTAATAATTAGCTCCCCCTCTTTATACTGACATGACATTAAAGAGGTGAGCTTGCGGTGCCAGACAGCCATAATGGCCTGCCAAACCTCATAAGGCTTGTTGTTCCTCTAAGATGATACTAAATTCTCTACTGCACAAGAAACAACCAGAGAGGAATAATAGATTGATGTGGATTATTTTGAGATTTTACATTTTACGGAACTGCTTTTTTTTTTTTTTTTTTTTTTACTAAGAACAAGGTGTTTGCATGTATGAATTGAGGGATTTCTGTTCTTTTATTTCTATTTCCAAATACACCACCTACCCTTAGCTTCTCTCTTCTTGCTCGAATAGCCTGGACTGGGTTTCCACAGAACAGGATCTTTCCAGCTCCTTTAAAAAACAACAAAGAGAAGGATTTCCAGGAAGTAATCTTTTTGTGAAACATGGAAGTCCTCTTGGTGGCACTGTTGTGTAAATATTGTTAAGTTTGTCTGTACAGGGTAATATGAGTAAAAGGAAAATAGCATTAAAAACATCCAATGTATAGATGGCGATGTCAAGACAATCTGGCTGATAGTACTCCTAACAATAGTACCATCAGTGTGAAATAATAGTGTGCCTAACCATGTGTCAGGGTGCTGGTTTCTGCTTTCACTGTTGCTAAATCTGAGTCTGCAGAACCAGGTCTAGATCCAGGAGGGGAAAGAACTCCGGGCCTGGTTGCTGACATGGGTCTGGAGCCTGTGTGGGGTCTGCAGCCTGCTGACGAGAGGGGCCAGACACAGGAGTGGCTGGAAGCTGGGCGCCTGCCTGAGCTGGGTCTGCTGTAAGGACATGCACTGTCTGCTGTTTCCTCTGCAAAGACAGAAGTGAGTGGCCCATTAAATACACAGCTGTAATTAACCGGTCCGTATCGAATCACTCTGTACAACATTACATACACACACCATCTTCAGTAGCGGCCAAAGAGGAGTTACAGTCTCTGATTGAGTTTCGGAGAATGGCCCAGTCCTCTCCCATGGTGCTGCTGCAGCTCTGCCCGTCCTCCTCCACCCTTAAATCGTCAAGGTAACGCAACTGAGGGACCAACTCCCTCACTGCAGCCCGATAACTGTAGTTTTCCTTCTGGGTAGAAGGGAAGGAGCAAAGGAAGGAGGGAAACAAAGTGAACAAATTAGGCAATTAAAGAGGACAAAAGGGAATATGACGGGTGTGATACTCGTAAGAAACTGTGACTTTAATACCAGAAAAGTATTGCACACTCTATTCCCCCGTAATCATACACAACAGAAGCAAGTGAAATTGTCTGTTTCATATGGCATGACTGATATATTTAATTACATGGATTTGTGAAGAATAAAATAATGTGTTGGAACTGGATGCTTTGTAGAGAAAATGCAAATCATGATGGATGCACTTAATCCTGATTTAAAACATTCAGGAGCTCATACAGTAAATTACAGTGGTTTATTCTGACATTTTGGTGAGAGGTGAGATGCTCGAAGCTCTGTTTTATATCACTTAAATGCCTTTCATCAGCACACTAAATGAGTTGATTCATTGTTTCGTGCAGAGGAAATATTCCAGTTTAATGTCATGGAGCCTTTTGTGTACTAAAAGTCATTAATGCATTATGTAACAGTGATCTTTTGTATCAAAAACATCACCAGTGCACATGTCCCTGATGCATTCTTCATGCAAATCATGTGATGATTTCAGTGTATGCACCAGTGATAAAGCTATAAAAGATTTATTTTGGCTTGTTTTGTGTTTATTTTGGTCTACACATCTCTCTCTGCTTTTGTTTTTTTTTTTTGTTTTTTTTGGTAATAGTTATTTTGTGTAGCTTTGTATTTGTCTTTTGTGGTCATTTTGAGTCTATTTATAGCTTCTTTGTTAAGTGTTGCACCTTTTCATGGCAGTTGTGAGTCTGTGTCTTTTGTACCTGTTGCATCTCCTTGTTGTTGTTTTGGTCTCATTATGGTCTTTTTAACAGTCGTTGGAATTGTTTTGGTCACATTAAAGTCTTAGAGTGATATTTTGTGGGTGAAGACCGGGGGGGTCTAACACTTTGGGCCCCTGGGCCTGTGCCCAGTTGGTCCATTCATTAATCTGCCCATCCCTGTTGGCTCTAAAAAAAATGGAACTGTTTCACCTCTGATCTAAATCGTATTCCATTATAGCTACAGCACACTGTACTTTAGCTATACTAAGTAATGCATTATTGAATATTACAGGCGTCTTGAAGCCTTACAGATAATAAAGAGGATATGTTGTAAAGGAGACACTGGATGAGGTAATCATCTGAAGCACAGACTCAGTTATACACTAAACATAGGTTTGTTTCAAATTTGTTGTTCATGTGTAGTAAAGGCACTACATTAATATAATCCATATTAGTGAAATCATTCATTTTAACATTTTGCACTTTTTGGAACATTATGACACTTAAGATAATCTGTGAAACTTAACTGCCTTGAGAGAGTAAGAGAAACTACAGTCCACTTAATGACTGAGCAACTGAACGATCGAGTTAGAGCTCGGCTCCCCTGCCCTTCACCAAACCACACAGATGCAGTGAATGAAAAAGAGAGTGAAGGGCTGGCATGGAGGAAATGAAAGAGAAAAGAGGAGGAGAATGAGGGCTGGGTGAGAGGAAGTAAGCGGATGTGCGGGTTTGTGTGTGTTTGATGGAAAGAGAGAGAGCAAGAGGAGTGATAGTTTGGCAAGAGAGCAAACCCAAGAACCCCTCAGCCACTACAAAGCACAGGCCTAATGCATATTCAGCTCAGCATCTCCCCTCATTGCCCTAGTTTCCTAATTAATGCTCTGCTGGTGGGTGTAAATAAACACATTCACAGTGGCCCAAAAAACTCACAGCACACTGTGTCTCAAATCAGCGAAAGGTGGAAATATACAGCTTCTACCTTGAATATCCAGCTACACTCAATATCATTGAATAATGAGCACATAAAACTTATCGGCCAGTTTTCAAAGGGATCAATTAGCTCTGTAATGTCCTAATAAAACATCATGCCTGGGTCTTGATGATTCATAATGACTTATTTTGGATTATTGCAACGTTGTGTCCTGCACCACCAGCGATCTATCTTGTGTCTTGAGGAGCTGGATACAGAGCGGTGAGATCACACAGATACTTTCATGTCTCAGTGCATGCTAATTACATTTCAGTCATTATCTGACAAAGCCATGGGGTGCTGACAGTCTGCTAGCACAGGAGGGACAACTAACTGAATGAAACTTAGATGAAAACCACAAGTCGCATTGGCAAATTGGCTTTTACAACATCAACTGAATACAACCCCTTCTTTTGAGGAACTCTGCCCAGTTCCTTGCTCAAGCTTTTATTGAGCTTCAACCGTTCTTTAGATTGCTGTGATCCTGACTGATTCTTGTGACACTTAGTATTAGCTACTTCAGGGGTAGGGCTACTGGGTGTTGTCAGTAAAATTACAATGTCAGCACCAATACTAGTACCATTAAATGAATTGGTAACCCTTTTCTTCTTTTTTATTAGATACCCATCTTGTGAAAGAGAGCCCTTTATTATGTAGTCCACAGGTGTATATGTATTTCTTTTTAATAAACACTGAACTGCACTTGTGGTGTTTTGTTGTGTTATGTTTTGGTGGCATTTCGGTATCTGGAGCTTTCGGTTCCATCAAATAAACTGTGCTTGACTTCAGTCACCCAAAGAATGCTTTGGATGACTGGATGGAAGTGAAACAATTCAAATTGAGTACCGAAAACCAGTCTTATTCTGTATGCAATGATCTGGAATTTAAGTATGGTCTGCTGTATGTTAATCTAATTAAAATATGCATAGACAACATTTACATAGACACACTTCTATCAAATGTTCTCCTTGTATTATTATCAATGCATCATCATTTTTGGATTGAGACACAAGTGCTGATCAGTAATATTTTGGTCTCAAGCACAGTACAAGCAGATACATAACTTTTGACTTTCTGCTGTCTACAATTCCACTACACTGTCTTTGGAACAATGTTTATGTGTCAAATATCATCTGCTGCTGAATCACAAAGGACAAGCAAGGAGCCTGAGAGGGACGAAAAGGGGTTTGGTACAAGAAAAGCAGACATTTGGAGTTACACTATTTATATTTCCTTCTCTTTTGCAGGTGGCTACAAATGTAATATTTCATTTTGTGGTACGAACAAAACTATCAGACAATTACCTGCTTGGCAGTGGGTTTTGGGTTCACGCACACAGGGTTTCCCTCCAGTGTTAGTGTCTGGAGTTGGCCACACAACCCCAGATACTGAATCTGGACAAGGTCATCAACATCATTCCCTTCTAGATCTAACAGCTGTAGGTTCTCCAGCATGCCAACCTGACTCAGGTCTGACACATTGTTATAGGCCACATATAATTCCTGAAACAGAGATGATGTAAATACAGACCAGAAGAAAAGGTGTCAACATTTTTCCAAGAAGGCTTGATTTTTTAACCTTTAGATCAATAAACCCATTCAAAAATGTTTAAACAATAAAGTTAGGCTAGCAAGTTTTGTACTTGTGAATTATCCAAAAATATTTTTGATGGATTGCAGAACAGAGTTTTCACAAAGCCATTTGTAATCTACAAACTCTACCTTGAGGGAGGATAAAGAAGAAATGCCATCCAGGTCTTGTAAGGAGCAGCGGGACATCCACAACACCTGCAGGTGGGAGAGGGAGGTTCCCAGGTCTCTAAGGAGACAAAACAGCACAAACTTGATTTAGAGGCTGGGAAGGGGGTTACACAACGCAGTGAATCATTGGAAAGGCTATTCAGTCCCTAGGCTACTGAACCTAGAAGCTCTTTTCTCTTCCTGCATATGTAAGCCTCTCACTTGTCTCTACAGCACACCCCTGCTTTGACCCTTCCAGCGGAATTCTCTGTCTGTGTATCTGCAGTCCTGTAACACCCTCTCCACTACAGCTCCCACAGCCCAGAGCAGGAAATGCTATCAGAGGCAGTGCACGTCCGGCTGGCTCTGCTCTGCTACTCTCAGGGTGGAGCAGACAGCTCCCTATCTTTCTGTTTGTACTCCCTTATCCCTCAGCGGTCTCTCGGGTAACAATTCTCCACCTGTCCTGTTTTAAGAACAATTTACAATGTGTGTATGTGCAACATCCTGTTGGTTTATTGCTTTCTTCTATCCCGTTTTGATGACACAGCTGTGGCTACTATCAAACTGGTAGGACAATCCAAGAAAAGCTGTGCATATTTCCTGTTCTGGAGCTGTCCAAGTGGACAAATCTGAAAGCTGATATTCCACAAGCCTCTCTGTGTCCTATTGTGAGGCAGGTGGGTGAACCTGTTCTCCATGTGTATCTATCTCTAAGATTCTACTGAAAAACAAATCTGTAAGTGTAAAGTTTACAAGAAGTAAAATGTATCTTCCATACAGAAACATTGTATTACAAGTCCCTGTTGTCAAATCTTGGCATAAACCGAGCAGAGCAGCACACCTGCTCAACAACTCACAGTACACTTTTTTTCACATCAGGTACACATCACCGTGACTTGTGACCTGCATTTCTGCTTCAAAGCTCTGTCTTTGTATAGCCTCCAAGGCCTCTCGCTTAAGAGTGTTTTCTAGCACACATGTGACCAGCGTAAAACATGACAGTAATCCCCATGTGTCCATCACTGCTCTAGCTCAAATAACAGTTCTCTTTATGGAAAGACATGAACCTGTTTGCTTTGTTTCTAAACATAAGCAAACATGAACGCTGCTATCAGCAACACAAGACAAATTCAGTTTTGTTTAAATGCTACGTCTTATTTTTGGTTTCAGGGTGAGCAGCTTCTTGAGGATCTGTAGTGTTTCATGAAGTAATGTCAAGATAATAGAGTATGATTGTGTGTGTTCTCCTGGGAACAGACTGTCTTTCAAGAATACAAAGCAGGAAGAAAACAACAAGGTGGCATTTGTGTTATGTAACTTTAGGCTTACCTTACTGACATAATCGTACTGTTCTTCATTTTGAGCTGCACCAGTTTGGGCAAGTAGGCACCTGCAGGATTATCAGATAAACAAAGACATTTCTATTGCATATGTAACAGTGGGTGATTATTTGTTGGGAATCACAACTTGGTTCAATTCCAAATTCACCTCATCAGATCTCAATTGGCAAAAGAAAAGAGCACTCACAGTGTCAGGCAAGGCACAACTCACACCTGCACAGACATTGCACTGTCATGTCTGCACTTGTGGTACAATCAACGCTTTTCTGAGGACAAAGGTGAGCATAATGAAGATGTTTCCGGATCATTATCAGCTCAGTCATCCTACACTGTGGTTGGCACACCTCAGAGAAAATCTGGTATGGATACGTTGTGTGCGTCATCACAAAGTCTTCATTTGTTTCTTATCTAGTTCTGGCTCGTGATTGTCTATTTTGTCATTATAAGCATCTCTTCTGAATCATCATTGTACCTCGCCAAAAAACCTTTTTATGTTGGTTTAAATTTAAATTTGATAGGAGTTTCTAGTGTGCGATCTGTTTTTATAAGAGTTAAATAAATCTAAAAAAAAAAGTTAATAAATAACCTAATTAGGATACATACAAACTTTTAATGTTTCCAATATGATTTTAAAAAGCTGATTTACTGTATATCTTACCAAAGTTACCCAGTGTGTATTCCTGTGTGTCTACAGAGATCTCTAGCGAAGTCACATGAGACAGGTCCCCAGTTCCACACAGCGATTCCTGTGAGATAGGGAAATTAATCACAAATGAACTGGATTTTGTTTCTACTCAACTTAACATCACCATTCAATATTTACCTTGGCCATATACCAGTGTCTTTGATGGAATATTTTATGTTAAGCCTGTGTTGTGATTTTTGAATTCTGTCTGGTCATCTCACCTTAACAAGGATGTACAGCCTGTGCTGCCTGAGTTTGCATTCATACAGCCATTTATAAGGCATATGAGAGGGCTATAGCAGAATTATTGAAGCACAATACATGCATGATAATATTGCAGGCAGGATACATGCAGTAGATGTCAATTTTCATCTTCCTGTTATCCTTCAACCTCAGTCTCCTCAGACATTTTAGAATCGTGCTACATCAATGCCTCAACTACTGCTGCGAAGTATGCTTATGTGAAATAAACAGTTACCTCAGAGATGAGATTTTTGCATAGGGGTACCCTGTGTGCATCGATTAGATACATTTATCAAACAAAGGCAATAGGGAACTGTATGTATCGGTGGGATGAAAATTAACCGTATCTTTAGACACTTCAGCGAACTTACCAGCTTCTCTGGACACAGGTAATGTCCCACTGCTTTTTCCGAGTCTTCACAGTGTTTATTGACAGGAATTGGGTTGATATGCCCGGATCCACTTAGCTCAGTTACTAGGACCCGTGCTGTGGTGGGCCGGACCTCCTGGGTCACAGGCCCGTAAAAGCAACTCATCTCTCACTGGTGCCTGACATGAACAAATATGAAATTAAGTTACCAACATGATTTAATGGCAATTCTTGATGTAATACCTCCTTAATTCATTATCATGTCGACCTAGCGTTAAACTAAGTAAGCTTAAAAAAAAAAAAAAAAAAGCGTCAACAGCTATACTTTTACTGTTGACAAAAAGCGGAAGGTTAATAATTTTTCCCACTCTAAAATAATTACAACGACCTATATTTCCAACAGGATATAATATAGTAGGTTTATATAGAATGTATATTTACCTGTTGCGGGAAACTGCAAACTAATAAGATCTGTACATTTGAAAGTCTGAGAGCACTTAGCTTACCAGCAAAAGTTTGCTTGACAACCACACACGACTTCCTGGATACGAGTGCAGTGGCCCCCTGGGATATGTTGTGCACATGCAAGGGTTAGCGCTCCAGGGAACGATTTAAGTTAACGCTTAGCTAAGAGTTAAAACATATTACTAATGTAAAAAAAAAAAAAAAAAAAAAAAAAAAAAGAATAATAATAATAGAAAAGATATTTTTCAGCATTGTTTCTAATTCTCTAATGTGGCATTCTTGTTACTCAGCCGTTGTTTATAACAATTAAAAATATTTAAATCGTTACAACAAAAGTTTTCTTGATGTCTGTTTTTAGAAGAACGATGAGCCATATAGTTGTAACATATTCTTTAATGCTACTATATTCAGGAAAAGTAGATAAAAATAACTGGTTTCTTAAATTGAAGCATGAGTATATTAAGGCATTCAAAGTAAAAGAAAAAAGCAAAATGATAAATAAATTTTAATATGAAATGATTATATTGCACAACTCATTATTAATTATAACAACAAAAGTGTCATTTTATGATTGAGGATTATTTCGTATCGAGTTTGATTGGAGGTAGGTTTACTCAAGTGGGTGGGGCTGTACGAATGAAATTTGGCCTAAGGTCCTCTGTATTTTGACAATCCTGACTACTGCTGGTTATGTAGCCATATAATAAAATATACAGAACATTCAAATATTTGCAGTGATTCATTGTCTGTTACGTTTAATGACACACGTAAATTTGGAGGGCATAATAGTAAATACTGTCAGTCAGCTGGGCTTCACCGTGAGGTGTCCATATCTCCGACAGTCCATGAATGCAGCAGTAACATGCATGGTAACCGGGGCGGTTCTATGTTTGATAGAGCTGGGCGTGGGCTCGACACTCCTCATCCCTTCTGCTCTCTGTGGAAGCACATTGTTCAACGCGGGCTCATTTTACCCAGAACCAATGCATGCCTTGGTGTATTTTTGCTACTGAAAATTAAACACTTTATCGGTTAGAAGAAGGTGCAGATATCTGAAGACGGCGGGAAGCAGACCAAGAACATTTTGTTACCTTCAGATACAGCTGAGAGGAAACAGAGTTGAAAGATTTTTCTCCTCTTCTCCGGTAGACGAAACGTCGCTCTTGTCGCTAATTAGACCTCTGCTTGTTGTAAGTATGCAGTGCACATTCCTGCGTCCGAAATATGTCGGCAATGATTGTTTTTGTCTAATGCTACCGCTTTAATATGCATTCAGTGTTTGGGGCACCGCTGGAGATTGCGGTCCACAGATAAAACATGTTAGCTAGCTATGATAACATTTTAATTCACGCCCGGCGAGCTTTAGCTGTAGAGCTCTACAACTCATGTTTGCTTTTTAGTCTGTGCTACATCAATGGAAAATTACATATGACATTTTTTTCCTCCACCAGTTTTTTTGTTTAATTTAATTAATTTATTTTTTAAACAATTATCCATTTTGAGAGACAGTCTCCCCTGAGTTCGGGTGTTGTAACTTGGTTATAGAGGAATTACATTGAAGCGGCGTAGATTTCCCCATCATTTCAGTTTGAAAAAGAAACCGAATGTATTCAAAAGAACAAAGCAATTGTGGGGAATTTACTCTCTGTCGCCTGCATTTTTGCCCATTGTACGTACAACGTTGAGTATGGGGTTGCTGCTAGCGATAGTGGCCGCACAGACAAGTAACGTTAGGGGTGACGCCCCGTCACACTGAGTAAAAACTGAATGTATCACTGCGGAAGTTAGATTCCATTGCAAGGCAATCAGAAAACTGAGTGTGAACTATTTCTACTCTGAAAGCTGTCCCTTACAACAGTTTACTGGATTTAAAAGGGGAAAATGGCAAAGACAGCACAAATGTTGAATTGGCTATTACTCAAATTTTGCCAATAGGGTCTGTTTGACTCGAGGCGAAACAATTTCCCCATCCCAAGCTGAGTATATCTTTGGTAGAATCCATTGTATTAATGTAGTAGCATCACTTTAGTCATTGTCTCTTTAAAAATAACAAAGCAAAAATGTATTTCACTTTGTTTATTGTTGGCTTTTTGGCAAAACTGACTGCGTCTCACGTCTCATCTTCTCCACCATAACATTGCTTACCAAAACACCATTGATATGAGCCACAATAGTTTTTTTTCCCATGGACATATAGACTGGAGTGCAATGAGCTACATTGGTTCCATTAAAGGTATCCATTGTTGGCCCTGTGAATTTGACATCAGCATCTGTAGTGTTCAGAATGAAGGCAAGAATTCAGGCAGCTGGAAAACAGCTGGAGATAGTCCAGCCAGTGATAGAGGTGTGATGTTAATCTCTTGTCCCTTCCTCTGAACAGCTGTAGCCAGGGTGGTGCCCAGCTGCTTGCCAAAATAAGTGTGACATTTCTGTTAAGGACCAACATATTCCAGAATTATGGTTGTTTTCATTGTTTTCTTTAAATCTATAGATTAGAAAGGTTGATTTAATTATTTGTTCTGTTGAAAAATAACATAACTATGGATGCCCCATTTTGATTTCTTTTTTGCTGGTTTAATGATCGTGATCATGGATAAACTAAATTGGCCAGTACTATTCTTTTTGCTGTTGATGTTGTTGATTTGTTTTGTTATTTCAGCTGATATTGCTGTATTATTATAGATACTTTGAGTCCTTTAGGCTTTCCATTGGTAAAAAAAAAAAAACATATTATTTATCTTTTCTGATATCCATCTGTGGGAAGTGTAACCTAGGCTATAGACAGATAAGATCATTGTATATTTATGGCTAAAGAGAATGGGCAACCTCATCATTGCTCACTGCATTCTGGGTAGTGATGGCTATGACTACAGGTCTTTGTTTACATTAATCCACTCTCAAGCAGGAGCACACAGCAACAACATACACAAATTAACATCGAAAAAATCTCTATCAGATAGTTTCAGTAAAGAAGCTTTTTTGTCGAGGCTTACAGTGCTTTGTTAGCATGCTGACAGCAAGTTGGATGCACAGCTGAAGCAATATGTCATCAGCAGTTGGCAACCATACTAAGTATTGATAACTAACTTTATGCCACGCAGTGCTATGACGGTTTACAAGTGGATCGACTGCTGCCATCTTCTACAGGTTGATTGGCAGCTTAGTTTATGCGACCCTCAATATTCTTTTTGTGCACAATGTGTTTGCATGCACTCAAAAGTAAAACAAATGAATGAGATTCACTCATTTTGATTGCAAAAAAAAAAGACCACTGATGAGTTTCAGGGTGTTTGGTGTCCGATGATAAGCCTCATGGCTCTTCTAACTGGCAGGCCTTTGTGTGGGGGTCAGCTGGCCTTTTCATCTCTGCTGCTGCCTCCACCGTCTCACCCTACCCGACAAGCTGAAAGGATGACCCAGTGGGGAAAAGGTCACTTGTACTCCAGTGCCTTTAAGAGCAGCTTGTTTAAGCATACACACAGATGTGTGCAGAAACTCTTTGTATAAATGTTTGTGAAGAAAAAAATGTGGGAAGGGAGAATTGTTTATTAAAGGATTTTCTCTTCAGATTCTCTTTGAGCATAATTATAGTTTCTTTCATGTTTTGGAATTTTCTGTGGCTTCCTTCTCTGGAGGAGGAGTGCAATGGATGGTGCCATTTCAAAGGTTTAAAGTCTGTCAAGTAGAGTTAATAAAAACTCCATAAAAAAAAGGCTAAAAATCCTCATTTATTTCTGTTTCGCTGGCCTCAGAGAGCATATTAGTGATTTCTAAGCTGCTGGTCAACACTTATGTTTAGATGCTGTTTAGGAGGATGATGTCATTGGAGAGTGGTGGGAGGGTGCGGTGGGTTATCAAGGCTCGAGGATGGGTCTTGGAGTCTCAGTGTTCGACCGTGATACCTCCCTAGAGAGGGTCTCCTTACCATCATTGCTCCATTAAAAATCTATTATCTCTACAGTGGGCTTGTGGCTCTGCCAGTATGGATTCTTTAACCAATTAAGAACTTTAATGGAAAGCAGGATGCATGTTGAGGAGGATGGTCATCCATGTGCCCTCCTTCTTGCATCATATGTTTTGAAATAATGGAATTGTTTTCCAGGTTAGAGGAAAATCAAGAAGATGTTCATTGACTTGCATTATAAGAGCCATGCAGCTGAGAAAAAAAAACTACTGAATGACAAGCTTTTCCATTATTGATTATTTTTTTTATTTTTTTTATAGATGTTTCATTCTTCCAGTTCAACACAACCCTCCTGTGGTTCTCTATGCCCTTGCATATAGTAAGAGTACCTCCCTCCCTCTCATGCCCTCTGCCACACTCTTCCCATCACCCCTCTTGCTGCTCTGTACTCGCACCCTCCGTAAGCTGTCATGTAAGATTATCCTTTTGGTCCAGGCGGGGCTCTAGGGTTTCAATATGAACTGTTAATTTCCCAGGCTGGAGGTGGTGAGCTATAAATAACCCAAAACACTGACATATGTATAGTGCTCCTTGATCAGAAAGCGAACAGCTATGCAAGGATTTGGGGGACTTTGGTTTGAATTACTTGTAGATGACATTGCAGGTAAGACCAGTCCCAGAGTCAAGCATGGTAACAGAAACAAAAGGAAACTTACTGGTCTATCTTGATGAGATGTGTTAGATACATTTCTGTGGAATTATTACTTTTGCCATATCTGTACATTATATGAAGGTTGGACCATTGCATGATCCCATATGGTATGTTTTTACAGGTGTAATGGTGTGTGTGCTGATGTGGCAAACTGTTGCAGGTCTTAGGCAAAATGACTGTCAGGATTTCCTTGACCTGACAGTAATTACTGTGAAATATGAAAATTAGTGTGTAGACAAGGGTATAAAACAGCTATAAGGGCAAGATCACCATCTGTGTGTACAGAACTAGTAAAAACAACATTGGACCAAAGATTCTCATGCTTCGTCCCCATATGTGGTTGAAACATAATAAGATTGATACCTTCTCTGTCTGCCTAAATATCAGCATCATTTGAGTAACAAGTGGCCCTGAGAAGGCGACAGCATCACTATCAATGATTAATTTTGCTATTCATCCCCATATGTATGTGTGGATTATTAATCAGCTGCTGACTTGGCCTAGTTTGAAAAGAGATGGCATCATAGCTGTCTGTTTTCCTTCCTTTAGTGTCCCAGTAGTGGGCGCGGGTGTGTTAATTTGCATGTTAGGCAGTAAATTTCAATCATTTGGCAGGTGTACACTTGAGATCTGGTTATGCAGCAACCAACCATGTCAAATCTGGAGAGCTTTGGGTGTATGAGGGAGTGCAGGTGTCAATCTGGTTTTGTTATTATTTGTGTGTCCTACGTCTTCCATCTTTTTTTTAGTTTAGTTTTAATTATATTTTTATGCTATAAAATTCAGATGTAATTGTCAGGATTGACAGCTATGATTGTTTCATAATGGGAGGGTTACGTCTATACCAAGTCTGGCTCCGAATGTAGAATAAAAGAAATATTTCAGTTATTAAAAAAAAAATCTGGAAACAGTATGGCAGCTGGTTGTCATTATTCAGCAGAAACGTGTTACAATAACAAACATTTTTTATTTGTTTATGATTGACAGGACCAAGAAGCTTACTCAGTGGGATATTGCAACAAACTGCAACAGTTTACAATAGAAACCATTATGTGCTCTCTGGATGGAGAACAGAATGTCCCCACCATTTCTAAATAACTTCAAACTTAAGTGATTCCTGAATTATTAATTGATAAGGCAAATAGTAATGTGATCAGTTTGTAATCATGTGTCCAAGCTGTTTCCCTCAAATTAAACTAACACTGATGTGAATCCTTTTTCCTTGTCTTAAACTTGATACCTGTAACGGTGAACAAAGGTGCTCCAGCGCCTGTCTTCCAACAAGTTGCTCGGCACAGCAGCTGTTTATTTGGTTAAAGGAGGCTATAAGGAGCGAGGCTGCGGCTCTGCCATGGTCTCTGTGCTCCAGCCAGGGCGGGCTGCACTGTGTACCAGGTTGATTTATTTACGGTGAGGGAAAAGGAAGCTAAATGTTTGGCCACAAGATTGAGGGGGTCAGGATAATTCCTTTCCTGTTGTGCATGAGAATTATAGCAGCGAGGGTGTTTTTACAAGGAGGGCATTGTTGATACTGGTGACGGTGTTCAGTGCTACCTGTTCCATTAAGATCAAGGAAATGTTGTAGGAACATGTGTGTGTGTGTGT
>JAOWBC010000049.1:16068856-16091623 GCA_028566105.1 Hypoplectrus providencianus | reverse complement strand
TGTGTGTGTGTGTGTGTGTGTGTGTGTGTGTGTGTGTGTGTGTGTGTGTGTGTGTGTGTGTGTGTGTGTGTGTCAAGCAACTGAAAAGGAAAGAGGAAGTAGGCAAGAAAAAAGTTCAATGAAGCATGGCATTAAAGTATGTGTTGTTATTTTACATATTCTCTAACAGTAACCATAATATTCATACAAATATTGATGGTAATTACAATGTTTATTAGAGTCAGATGGACTAAGATAAATGTACATCTTTGAATCATTAACTAAAAGAAAGTATTTGGAAGATCTTTTCGTTTTATTGCTGGATATTTTTTATGCTAAAATGTATGGTAACCCACAATGCACCACTGGCATAACTGGTTTGACAGCAGACACAGATCAGTATTACAATAACTGCGGGCGGTAGCACATTGCAAATATGACTATTAGTGCTGAATAGATGTAAAGGAGAGTGATAAAGCAATACTTGTGTACCAACACACACAGTAATAGAGGTTAAAATCAGAGTTATATAGTAGAATCCTATTACTGACATGGATCGAACAGATTAGATCATTTCATCACCCAAACAACAGCCATAAATGATTAACAATACTAATATGAATATGTACGTTTATTGGGTCATGTCTTGTTTGTTTTTTAAGCCAGCCATATAGTCATGTGTTAATGTTTCAGTGCAGGTGATTTGCATATTTGTGAGGAGCTCTCTAACTGGCTTTCAAAAGTCATAAAAGACAGAGGGTTATCCATAAACCCAGAGAGACGGAAAGCTCAGGGTGGATGAGTGTATGATATCCAAGAGACACACGGAAAAAGTGTTTGTTTGTTTTTTCTTTACGATAAACCGTAATCATGCCGTACTCTGAGGATAAGATTAAGAAAATGCTCCCTAAGGTAAGAATAATATTCTACAGTTGAAAGTTGAATAAATTCTCACTAAATCGAACTTAAGGAAATTATTTTACCAGAATCCATGTATATTTTTGCATCCTTTCCTTTTGAAGACATATCTTCGCAAACATGTGGCCCATGAAATAAGTGTTGCATTGACTTACTTCAAAAACCTGGTACCAGTGATGGACAGATACGGTAAGCAACAACTACACATTGATTGCTGAACTAACTTAAAATTAAAATATTTAATAAATAAAATAATATATTGTCCTTGTATTCATTTTTATAGTTTACAATGATGGAACCATAAAAGTTTTGATGAGTCTAACGGGAACCGTTCCTGTCATGTATGAAGGTAACAGTGACTACACAAAATTAGGAAAGATTAAGCTCAATGTCTCCCTCAATATGTTAAATTAAATACTTCCCCCTCTGTTCTCAAAAAAGACAAGACTTACAACATCCCAGTATGCCTGTGGATTGAGGAAAACTACCCCCAAACTGCTCCCATCTGCTATGTCAGACCCACACGTGAGATGACGGTCCTTCGTGGAAATTATGTTTCTAGCAATGGTGAAGTCATGCTGCCTTATCTGGAGGAGTGGAAGAATGTGAGTATCTTGTATTCTTTAACAGAGCAGCATATGAAAAGAGACATACAATAGTATCAGGGTTGTTACTGATGTTTTCTGGCACTTACATGGACAGCATGCTGTGTTTGAGAGCCTAACTACCATGTCATGTTGACATTTCCTTTTTCCTGTAAGGGCGAATGTGATCTAGCAAGCCTCCTGCAGGTGATGGTTGCCATGTTTGGAGACTGCCCTCCTGTATGCATGCAGGTTCTTCCAGAGCCTGAACAAGCACCTTGTAAGTACCACTCACCCATGCAGGGAGCAAGCCTATATGTAGGCTAAAAAACAACTTGATCCATACCCCAGATACAAGTGGGTGCTGATAAGTCAGATCCAAGATTCACATCTAGGCCACACCTGATTTATGAATCTAGGTTCATCAGTTATAAAACCAGGGCTGGGAACACTGTTAGTGTGTTTGTGAAATTCTTGCAACTGATAAGAAATATATTCTTGTAGGTTGGCTGCAGTTCCAAAGACAAGCAGAGGTGCTTACAAATGCAGACGGAAGTTTATATCTGCATTTACCTGAAGAAGATGATTTCCAGCAAGGACATGAAACCAACTGTTAGTTTTTATTGTGGAGTTTAAATATATATTTCTGACTTGTTATGTGTTGCATGTGATGAAGGGGTTCTCTCATATGAATATCAGAAGGTCATTTGGGATTTGAATACCTGTGTGCTAAAGGAATCGAATTGTTTTACAAGCAGCTCATAAAACTGTAATTTAACAACATCCAGAGACATCGTTTGTTCCCATGTCAACAAATGTTTTGGACTTTTGACCAGTTGGGAGAAAAGGCAGCAATTTGGAGAACACACTAACAGCCAGGTACAGCCCAATAAAGCAGGACCTATAATAATAATAAAAAAAAGTTTATTTGACATAGAATACAGAAAGACATTTGAAAGCTTTTAAATTCAACTGAATGACTACCCTAAGGTTGTGATGTTTTTTGTAAAATGTTTCACAATGCATAACCTAAGACATAGATTAATCATGCCTTTGCACACAGAAAATTAAGAATATATATATATATATATTCTCACAGGCATTGGCAAAAATAAAGAGTGAAATTTAACATTGTTGTGTCTGTACATTATACTGTATATATTATTATATGAAACACGGAAAAATTGTCAAATAAAAATATATTTTTGACAAACAGACTTGAGTGTTTTGTATGACTATGTGTAAAGGAAACTCACCCATTAGGACCACGCCTTGTTAGTCAACGTCACAGACAGACCGGACGTAGTCAGGAGGAATACCGGAAATTATTTTTGTTGATCATCGGGTATTTGTTTTTCGGCCTCTTTTAAGAACGACTATTTAGCAGTTTTTAAATACCTGCTCGTTGTATTGAATCTTTGACCATTAAAAGCGTGCACTTTACTTGTGTTGGGTGGTAGGATTTCATAAAGACACAGATTCATTGTTTGAAGTGTAACGTTAGTTGGGCCTGAGGCTAGGCTACCTTTAGCCTAGCATTCAGTGAAGTCCTGCTAGCTAGCGCTAGCTTGTATTAACTGTCAGTCTAGCTGGTTTAAAAGTCAGCCGGAAATTACTTAACTCATTAATAAGAACAGTGAAAACAAAAACTCGGAAACCATGGCGGTTGTCAACGAAGGTGCCCTGAAGAAAATGCTGAAGGTAAGTGTTGGCTCTTGCTGGTCAATGGTAGCATGTAAGCTAATGTAACTTATACCAAACATGATACTCTCGATTAGCATGTTAGCATTTCCTGGTTGAGGACGTTAATGATCAAAACAGCTTGTTTCCCGTTAGGTTTAGTGCGTTAAATATTTGGGTTTGATATACATTAAGTAATACCAATGTGGGGTATTTATCACAAATTCCTAGGAAAAATGTAACCTACGTCTTATAACCTATCGTAGTCACCCAGCTAACATCACTGGTATTTAAATGTGTGTGACTCTATCAGACAGTTTTGGTCATGCAAAGTAAGTAGTAATAGATGTTCATCAATTAATTTATTGATTAAACTTTAACATTGAGTTTACTTCCCATTTGGTCATAAATTTGAAAGAAATATTAAAGAACTCATTGGATTTTCGGAAAAGATTTGATTAAGAATTAAATATACATACATTAAGTATACATTCAAACATGTGAATTAATCTGTCTGTATCTGGGTGTGAAAGCAGGATCCAGCCCTGACTTTTTACTTTGATTTTTATTGCTACAATTTTCCACATTCAAAAAACAAATGGTGTTTAAGAACAGTTAAACATTATCATGCATGCATTACCTTTTTCCTCCTTTCATCTTTTGTTGTCATTGTCCAGCAATACAAGTACAGAGACCTGACTGTGCGTGAGATAACCAATGTCATCTCCCAGTACAAGGACTTGAAGCCAGTTATGGATGCTTATGGTAAATTGAATATCATTGATCTCCTGTTTCTTAACTATCTAATCCCAGATATATATTGTATCTCGAAATTAGGATGCATATTCATATTCTTCCATTTCAGTGTTTAATGATGGTTCCACAAGAGACCTGATGAGTTTGACAGGAACTGTCCCAGTGAGCTACAGAGGTGAGGAATGTCTACTTTGCTTTCTATAAAAATGACATATTACACCCTATTGCTTTTCTACAGTCTGACAGACTGGAGATAGTTAAGTGTCTTTTCTTTTTAGTTCTGTGTATTTACTTACCTACTCTCTCACTCTCATGCACTTGCTCTAGCTTGCTCTGTTTATTTTGTCACTTGTCAACAAACTTGTAATTTATACACTTAAGTAAAGTACAAAAAAAACGGAAATTACTCCTTGGTTCAGATGAAGTAAGAATCATCCTGATCCAATATGTATACAACTTCAGATCAAGCATCTGTAACTTCTAAGAAACTGCATCTTGTATCAAGTAACTCAGTGTCCTTGATATTCCAGTTTTCCTATTGTTCTGTCATCAGTGCTTGAATTACATCCAGGAAATGGAGTACTAAACAGCTTACAGTAAGACTTAAGCACCTAGCTTCTTAGCTCTGGGTTTGAGAATATTAATGTACATTGATATCTTGCTGGATATCAAGAACTTTAGAGTCCAAAATGTGAATTTGTCTATTATAGAAAACATCATAGAAAGCTCCTGAAAACAAAACAAAAGTGTGCTTCAGAATAAGAAAGATTGTTATGTGTAAATGATGATGATGAGAAAATAAATGTTGAGTGATGACAATGTTGAGTCTTAAGGCAATATTATAAAATCATAATATAACATAGTGTGTGTTTGCGTTTTCTATAGGAAATGTCTACAACATACCAGTGTGTCTGTGGTTACTGGACACATATCCGTACAACCCTCCCATATGTTTTGTCAAGCCTACCAGTGCAATGATGATCAAAACTGGCAAGCACATCGATGCCAACGGCAAGATCTATCTGCCATATCTACATGAGTGGAAGCATGTAAGTGTGAGGTTTTCAGTCAGTATTTTATAAGCAGTTTATGTAGAAAGGGACTGTGAAATGTTTAAGCTATACAAGCCCAGATATAAATGCAATAACAAAGTAATATAACCACTTTTGGTAGTTAAGTAATACGAGGTTTCACTGCAGCACTGATATAAAATGTATAGATAGAACTTGTAATTTATAACATAGTATACCATTAAGTTGAATTATAGCTCTGCTGACTACCAGCCAGCCACCACAAAGTGGCACAATCTTGAGGGCCATAAATGTACCTGTGGTTCTAGATAATATTTGAACTGTGGCTTAGCTGTTGATCTGTTGAAATAGCATTTCACATTTGTTGTCTTGCTTACTAAACCTGTCCTTCACTGCATGTTTTTCAGCCTCAGTCAGACCTGTATGGTCTAATTCAGGTGATGATCGTGGTTTTTGGAGAGGAGCCTCCTGTGTTTTCTCGCCCGACCACACAAGCCCCCTACCAAGCCTTCCAAGCAGCTGGACCCCCTAACCGTGGGTTAAATCAATTTTTGTTGTTGAGGGTGATCAAATCTGTTGTGATAGTTTATCCAAATAGCAGCAGAATGTTTAGAATCATCTTCAAAACATTTTAAGTTTGTATTATTTTGTTGATGTACTGTTTATTTGTACACATTCCTTTTTTTGCGTCATGGTTTTGGTGATGCACTTAATTTCTTAAGCACTAGATGGAGCTAAGATACCACTACATCACACTGTGGTGAATTGTGTCTTTGTAAGAAAGAAACAGATAATATTTTTAAAGAGTATTCTTACCTGAGTTTCACTTCCTCTGTCTACCTCAGCTTCCTATATGCCTGGAATGCCTGCCGTCTCACCCTACGGCCCAAATCCTAATCCAGGGTAAGATGTTCACCAGACACTTTTTTTTGCCCTCTTTTTGTAACCCTATAAACTTAGCTTTGTTGTATTTTTATCTTAAACTTAAAGAAATATGTCTGATAAGAGAAAGAGTTAATTAGAGATATAAAAAATTAACTATTTTTGTTGATCACTTAACTACTTTCAGGGGCTATCCAGGATACCAGTACCCAGGGGGCAACTCTTATCCAGCCACTGCTGGACCTGCACACTACCCCACCCAGACTCCAGTTTCCACAGTGGGTATGTATCACATTAGAATCCAGGGTGCTTTTTTTGCTCTTTCTCTTGGGTGCATTTTAAAGTTTAATATCAGCACAGGTTTTAAATGTTCTACAGTTGGTACCAGCACAGCAAGACACAGCAAGACAATTAATATGTCCACCTTAAAACTTGTATTGTCTGCACTTCATGTGCATGATTCCCTCTTGACTTTATATTATTTTTACACAATAATTTGATAATTTACCACAAAAAAATCAATACATCCTCATTTTTATGGTTCTTAGTTAACTCTGAATTAAGGACCATGACCTTTTGACTCAGACTTTCTTGCCCCCTGTGTGACTCGGCTGGCGCGCTGAGCCATCAGTGAAAGGTCGGTGTTGTAACTAGAGTGGGGTACATTAAAGGCCAAAGGGTGGGATGGATCTGAAGTGCAAGGCAAAGTCCCCCCTCCATCGTCCCACCCTACACCTCAGACACAGTCCTATATTTAGGATGGGAACAGTACTCCCACACAAAGAAAGACCAGTGATCAGGGAACTTGTGGCACAAACATCAACTACTCTGCACTGAAATGCTGGTCACAGACCAGCAGGCAGGGGGGTTAAGATGCCGTCTATATTAAGTACAGGAGAAGAAATGGCTCGAGACTGCTCATATCTCAAGGCTGAATCAACTCTGACATTTGTAGTGCTGACACCAGACACATACAGTGGTCATGACTTTGAATATATCCATCAGGGTATCTACATCTACTTAACCTGGTATTACTCAGCTTTTAATGCTTTTGTATGTGATGGTATTATATTGACTTATATGATATGTTTTATTATTTGGTAATACATGGGAACAAATACTGGAAAAATCTGAAGCATACAATTATTTTAAAGTATTTGACTTAAAATAAGCTTTCTAAAGTTATGCAATCTAGCAAAACAGCTTCATGGTCTACAGTCATGAATTTCACAAATTGGCCACTGCTGTAATATTCGTTTGGATTGCAATATTCCATTATTACTTTGTACAAGGGTCTGTGTTTTACCAGTAACTGATAATACAATCACCTTACTTGCAGAGGCAGGAAATTCCTGTAGTTATCATTTTAACATGAGCACTAATATCAGCTGTATAGATAAAATGGCAACAATCCCTGCTCCTATCTGTTTTGTCTGACTGACTGGACAAGCCTTGAACTATGAAGCTACATCAGTAGTGCTGTTTTGCCTGGCACAACTAAAAACATGACATTCTTTGGCAAGTGAACTGACAAAATATGTCTCTTTACCATGGGAATTCAGGACAGAAGGTTGGTTGGTACTGAACAATTTCAAAATGAAAGATCACTGAGACGGGTGCCTAATTGCATGAAGTGGTTGCTCATTGTGACAGAGAAATCCTCTAACTGGTGATGTGGTGTAGAGGGTTGGGTGAAAGGGAAGATAGTTTGCCTGTCTGTTTGTGCTGTCCTTTACATTTTGTCAATACTTTTTTTGTTTGGGTATGGCATCCGAAGAGAATGATGTAGGTTGGCACCAGGTAGTCTGGATCCAGTGATGTCTGGATGAACCCCTTTGTGTTCGAGGACGTCTTTGCCTTTTCCCAAAGATAATGAAATTGTCGATAACCTTTATCACAAGGGAGAGGCACACTGATGTTAAACATGTATTCAGGCCAAGGAGTTTGCTGAAAGATTTGATATGGATATTGTTTGTCTTCGAAGCTGTTGCTTTCTGTTTTCGTCTGCTCACTGTCTCACATCACTTCTTAACCTCTTCTTCTCAAGGCCCAGCCAGAGATGGCACCATAGGAGAAGACACCATCCGTGCCTCTCTTATTTCAGCTGTAAGTGACAAGCTTCGCTGGAGAATGAAGGAGGAGATGGACAGAGCTCAGGCAGAGCTGGATGCCCTGAAGCGGACAGAGGAGGACCTCAAGAAAGGACATCAGAAACTGGAGGAGATGGTGTCAAGACTGGACCAGGAAGTGGTAAGAGATACGTTTTATTGTCATGTTTAATGTTTTTTTTTTGTCCTACTGTTCCCTCTCTATTATCACAAAAATGTGATTGTAATGATTATGTCTCTGCTAGTCTGAGGTTGACAGGAACATCGAGCTGCTGAAGAGAAAGGACGAAGAGCTGAGTGAGGCCCTGGAGAAGATGGAGAACCAATCAGAGAACAATGACATTGACGATGTCATCGTGCCCACAGCTCCACTCTACAAACAGATCCTGAACCTGTATGCTGAAGAAAACGCAATTGAGGACACAATCTTTTATTTGGGAGAGGCCCTCCGCAGGGGCGTCATAGACCTGGAGGTTTTCCTTAAGGTGACCATAACACAACTACAACTAACACACATCATAATGTCTACTCAGCATGCATAGTGAAAGCAGCACATTGAAATGTTAGCATTGTTAGTCCTGCCTGTGTCTATACAGGACGCATTCAGATACAGAATTGTACATCACTTGCATTTCTTTCATTAAGTAAGTCAATTACTCTAAGCCATTATAAAACACCTCCAATGTAAACCCTTCTTAAGAGGCATAAACCATTTGTCCTCTGTGGCTTGCGCTTTAATCACTCTTACTCTCATTTGTTACAGCATGTACGCCTTCTGTCCAGGAAGCAGTTCCAGCTTCGCGCCCTCATGCAGAAAGCTCGCAAGACTGCCGGCCTTAGTGACCTCTACTGACCCACACTGGCTACCAGGAATCATTCATATTTTCGTGTCCTCTTGCTCTTTTCTCTCCCTCCTCTGTTTTGTTCTCTTTTTAACGTCTTCATGTAGCTGTCCTCTTTTAAATCTCTATAAACTCTGTTCTTTTGAAGTTTGAAGAAAAAAATCTGAACATCCGCAACTGAAAATATTTAAATTATGAACTGTCCTGTGTGTCTACAGTTCTCTATCTTTATGTTGTTAACTGACCAAATACTTCTTTGAGATCATTATGCATTAACACCCATGACTCGTTAGCAGCACACAACACAATTTCTTTGTGCACCAATATTTAAAATCCACTGTGACAACATTGTGAACCAGGTACTGCGGTTGGCACAAAAATCTTATGTAACACACATGCCATATTGGTAAAAGTGAGGTGTTGGTATATTTTGTGTCTACCCTGAGTATTTGTGGTGTAGCTTGGTTGGTGTGCAGTGAGTTAGTGTGTCGAGCCCACAGGTTCTGTTCCCAGTCCCTTTGACAGACAAAGTCATTTGGCTAGTAAGCACAAATTGTTCGGGGCTAGGAGAGGGGCTTTGTAGAGAGCCCTGTATGTCCACTCCCCATAATGAAAAGGTTACACTCTGATATAAATACCCAGGGCAACCTTTCAGGACAGACGGGTGGGGGGTTCAGCCTCAGGATTTAATGCTGTATGAGGTCTGGGTCATGTTCAGTAGCCATGGAGTCAAAGGGATCACTTTTCATACAGTAGAGGAGGTAATGGACAGGAACTATGTTTCTTCACTGATTCTTACATTTGAGCTCCACTGCCACTTAACCACACTATTGTTTGTATTTCCTGTTTTCCTGTCTTCACAACAGTGAGAGTGAGTTTCTTTGTGTCAGCTGCTCAGGTCTGCCCTCCAGTCTGACTGCATTAACCAGTCAGTCACGTACAGTGGCTGTTTTACTCTGTACCGAGTCTCTGTTCATGGCGGATGGCAGTCTTTTTTTTTAAGGTATTACAAAGGAAATTCTGCATTTTCTTTTCTTTGCTGTTCTGTTTTCCTCGTGCTGTCGACTCATTCTCAGTTCTACTGAGGTTTTCAGTAAACGTGAGGAAAAAGTTGTGAATATAGCCGGTGTGTGGAGGGTACAAAAAAAAGTACTAATCAAAAAGTTAACTTATGTAAAGTTTGCAAACAGGTCTCATTTAAATTAGCCTTTTACTAAATGCACTTTGAATTGTATGATAGAATATCTGCTGTTATTTTTTTCTTGTTTCCAATTCAACCATAGACCACCTGTTCTTTTATATCTGTAGATTTATGTAAATCAGTACAAATAAAATAAATCTGATTTCATGGTTTGCCTCTTTATCATTTCCAAGATCGATATTGTTGATTTGAGAGAAAATGCAAGTACAATCAAAGGAGATAGTGGAGACATTTGAACTGGGACACCCTGATAAGTGATCTGAATCTTGAGAATAGGGGCCAAGATACTTGGCAGCAACAAACGTGCAGGAACATGTCTAGATTTGAAAAAGTGCATGTGCCCAGTGTTATTCAGTAACCGACGGAAGGAATAAGCACTACAAACTAGCTACCTTCACCCAAATACTAAATGGTCCCAAAACATTAAACACATCTAATCGTCTAAACATTGATTAAGTAGGTCAGATACAGAAAACAGACACGTCAAGAAGAAGACAAAATTAGGTCACAGAGACTTCCATTGAGCAGATATAAAACACTACATGGGGATTATATAGCAATCTCTTTATGAAAGCAGTTATAATAGAGACATTTTGTTATTTCTTACACATTTTTCTTAGTCATATATATGCACAATTTAAACTAAATCACAGTCTGTCATTGTTCATATATCTAATATTATACAGGGTATGAAAAATTCTGCATTCAGTAAACTTAAGAAGACTGTAGCTGTGGAAAAGAAGTTCAGTTCCAATATACCTTGTAAAGTGGAGAGGAGAGGGGATGAATCAGGGCAAAAAATTATATTTTAGTTTGTATAAAAATGGCTATTATTTCAGGCAGGTTCCACACAGGAGCACATGTTGATCTGATCTCTACCTGAAAACATCTCATCTGTCCGTGTGTTGACCTGCAGCTGAGCACTGCCACTGACAGTGGCTGAGTCAGCTGAATGTGAACACATACAAGCTGCTGATTTGGATGACAGACAAAGAAAAGACAAAGGACAGACTGGTATCATGATCCTGGCAGGTTTATTTGATGTTACAGCAAATAAAAATCAACCACCAGCTGCCATGGCAGGTACAGTTCCTCAGTGAATCAGGTGATTAATAGACCATATGTTCAGTTGTAACATTAATACATAAATAGATCTCAACAGTATTAACAGTTATAAATAATACTATTATTTTTCTCTTGATGTCCTTTTATTCCCAGAATCAGTTGGAGTAAAATAAATACAAAACCCTTTGAGGGTATTAAGGGTGTACAAGACACCTTCTACCTTCTGTTTTGATTCATAACCTGACCTTAGGTCATGGTTGTAGCTGACTCTTTCCCATTGGTTCTCTGTTATCACTTTGCTGGATTAAAATCTATTCTATATTCCTCTCAGATTTAAACTGTGTTGCTTCTTTCCAGTTCTTTAAAACCTTGGCTATTAATTACTTTTTTCAGTGCACTTGTGGTTAGTTTGTTTTTGGAAAAGGCTTCAATGCCAACCAGTAACTGTAGCATTGCTTTTCTCATGTGATAAGGTACTTTGGTATCACAGGAATGAGGCCAGGTGATATATGCAGCAACGTTGTTACAACTGTGGATGCATAGGAAGCCCTCCTCATAGGGAATGGAATGTCTCCATTATACTCCAGATAAAAATCAACAGAGATTACCAAGTGGAAATAACCAACTGGCAACAATCACAGAATACACAGAATAAATACAGACTACAGACAAGGAGTGTAAAGAAGAAGTAGCAACAGTGCTCAGTAACATACAGTACATAGAATGTATACGTTCAATTTGCAAAGGCTTCACTTTTCTTGTGTAGACAGGACAACAATTAGACCAGCCTGGCCCAAGCACAGGTCGAGCTCAAAGGCTAAAACGTATGAGATGGGTTACCCAAAATTCAGTCATGTAGGAAGGAGGGCAGGGGGGATGCAGAAAAGGAAAATGACACCCATGTGTGAATATCTGAAGGTACAATCTAGCTTCCACAGGTTTCGCTACAAACACTCCGCCTTTTTAGATACTCAGAGGTTTCATTCACCTGTTGCTGAGAGGGGCACAGGAGGTACGGTAAGAGGGAGACAACCACACCGTGTTGAGTGCAGTTTGAGAGTTGAAGATTCAGAGGAGCGCTCTTCACAGGGTGAGCTCCTTCTGTACGCCCCACAGGGTCTCAGCGCTCTTCACCAGCTGCTTCTCCTCCTCAGCCTTCAGTGTCATGTGAATGACATCTGTCAGGCCGCTGTTGCCCAGGACACAGGGGACGCTGAGGAAGACCTCATCCTTCACTCCATGCATGCCCTATAAGTAGAAGGAAAGGTGGTTTGTTAGTCATTTTAACATATGAAGAATGTACAGTATGCTAAATATGACTTTATGGTGAGGTACATTCATTATAATGCATTGGTGCTTGACTTAGTGCACAGAGAAGCATAAGGAATGTGTATGAATTAATGGTATCTCATGCATGAGTTATTGCAAGAACAATACATGCATCAATGTAACCAATTAATTTATTACTGATTCTTCATAGCTGAGTCTCCAGTTAAAGGGACAGAACAATAAAACAACCATAATCCCAATAAAAAACAGGTCACAATACAAAACATGTTCCATGGTTGTGGGCGTTAAAATATATTTCTAATTTTAAAATTAAATAAATAAAAAACTATTTAAGGGAAAAAGGTTGTATGTGTCACATTGTCACATATATAGACTTGCACCCAGTCTCCTCACCTGAACCAGTGTGGACACAGGGTGCACTTTGTGCAGGTTCTTCGTGATGCTTTCCACCAGGTCAGCCACAGACATACCAATGGCCCAGGAAGTGTAGCCCTTCAGTTTGATGACCTCATAAGCCCTGCAGTGCACACACAATAAGAAAAAAAAAAACAATTAAAACAGAGAACACAATGTATCCTCTATCTTTTGTAGTCGTTTTAGATGTTTTCATGCTGTTTAACTTTTTTTTTAACTGAAATACATTTCGGTATTTATTTTAATACTATCAAGCATTAAAAAAGGCCTCTCCTCTACTGACCAGACAGAATGAGAAATGAGCACCTCTGTTGACATTGTACGCATGCACCACCACTATTTCGAAATACTTTATTTAATGCCAGAAACCTCTGCAAACATTTTGGATTTATCAACTATTATGTTGTGCATTGTTGACCTCCTTAAACACATAGTTTTTGCAAGTTAAGTCAGGTTGACTATGGGTGAAATAATGGTACAATATCAGAATTTACAGGACAAACTCTTGCACCACTATTTCACAAGTAACATAGCCATGCTGATGATGCAACATGGATATATTAGGTAAAGTAAATCATTTAGGGGGTAATTTAGGTCTGGTGGTGTGAGTGAGACACAAATGTTCAGTATTACATTACAGGGAGTAGCACAGGTATTGTGTGTGACTGTGTGCCAGACTGTGGTGAACTCTTTACACAGTAGTGCACTGTGTACCCGCCTCTGCTTGCCCTTTGGCAAACAGCCCTGCTCAAATTCCTCACAGGGGCTAGTCAGCTCCACTGCACTCAGTTGTGCCTGTTGCCATCCTTTTGTCTCTATGTTAATACAGAACTGTGACTGTAAGCCATAAAGCCTAAAGGTCCGCTTCTATAAAACATAATATTTATGGCTCAGCGCTGGACAGATGGCTAGTGCACACATGGCTGATTGCAGAGTGTGTGAGTGAAATGGTGGTTTGCAGGGTAGTTCACTCAGCTAACTGTTTGATAACTGGAAAAGATATGTACTTACCCATCAACGACCATCTTATGAACAGACTTCCAGTCCTCACTGTCACCCTCAGCTCCCATCTGTGGGTTGAGGCCCTGCAGAGAAACTCCAGCAACATTCACACCGCTCCACACAGGCACTGTGAGAAACAGACACACAATAGAGATAAATTAGTTCATTGTGACTACAAATTCTATGCACAATCACCGCAGAGGAGGCCAGCAACAGTTCCAGTGAAAGGCTGGCAGAGATTTTATTTTTAGTTATAGCTGCATACCACTGGAGTCTCCATGCTCTCCGATGATCCAGCCGTGGCAGCTGGAAGGGTGGAGGTGGAGCTTCTCTCCCATGAGGTGGCGGAAACGGGCAGAGTCCAGGTTAGTGCCGGAGCCGATGACGCGGTGACGGGGGAAACCGCTCAGCTTCCATGCCACGTAGGTCAGGATGTCCACTGGAAATGTAAAGGATGGGCGTTAATCTCCAGAGCATTCCAACACTTTTCCAAGCCACAGCACACCTCACATTTCCCTCCTCCCTCACTCATCCACACCCATTTGCCTCACCTGGGTTAGACACCACCATCAGGATGCAGTTGGGGCTGTACTTGACGATGTTTGGGATGATGAACTTGAAGATGTTGACGTTGCGCTGGACCAGGTTCAGGCGGCTCTCGCCCTCCTGCTGGCGGGCACCGGCTGTCACCACCACCACTCTGGAGTTTGCTGTCACACTGTAGTCTGAAAATTGGACAAAAGGAGAGGCGTTCTGATAGAGCTACAGAATAAGTGTTTCTATATAAAGGGGCCAAACAACAACAAAAAAATCTTCAGTTATATCTTCATGTTCTTACCTTTGTCTGCCACAATCTTGTGTGTCTTGAGGAAGAGGGATCCATGCTGAAGGTCCATTACCTCACCCTTCAGCTTGTCTTCCATCACATCAACCAGGGCCAGCTCATCACACAAGTCCTGAACAGATAAATACAAATAGTAAGTCATTCTGACAACCTACTGCACACTTCATACACTGTATCTAACGTTACAAGACAGGAATTATCATAAACTATCTCACAGTGATTATTTTGACTGAAATATTTTTTTTAATGTTATATAATTAATGACAGTAATTTCAGCATCATTTTTTTCTTATTTTCAGTGTTCATTTAGTTGAACTGGGTGCAGTTTTTTCCTGGAGTCTAGTGACCATGATATGAGGGCCGAGACATCTCTGCAGCATGGCATTTTGACACATTTATGCCCTAAGCAAATACCGCACCGTCCTGTGCTTTGGATACTGCATTGGTCCATATTGCAGTTTTGATAAGTTATGCAGCCCTGGCTGGGTGACATGGGCACAATCAAATATCATGATATCATCACCTCAGTAAGATAAGATAAGATATTTCTATATTAGGTCCACAACAAGGATACTGCAATGTTATTTTAGGTTGTTGCTATCACTGAATATTTACACAAGAAGATTTATGATAAGTATTCATCTGTGTGGATATAATGACCAAGTGGGAATAAACAAATAACAGGACAGCAAAAGCAATTGCAGCCTTTGAAAAACTGGAAAAGATTAACTACAGTGAGGCTAAATCAAAGAGGCTTTGTGTTTCTTCCGGGATCGGATAAAAATGTGAGGAACAACCACTGATCTCTGCTGGAGTGCTCAGCAGCATTGTTAGCTGTAAGACCTGTGACCTGGTTTCTGTACCCCTCTGTTGTTCCTCAGCTGGCACAGATTCAGCTGACCTGTTGCGAATGGAACAGGAAATGCAATGTTTCCTGTCCAGCTTTGAATAATAAGGTATCATGCATTTTTTTTCTATTTCTACCCAGCACTGAAGGCTGATTCCACTAGTCAGCAGACCTTCAAATGTATAATAATTTTAAACAAGTTTCATCCAGTCTATTTTCATTTACTTTTCTTTGACCATCTCAACTTTCTTTACACACACATCACTGAGCTTTTTCCTGACACCTTTTCTCTTTCCGTCTCACCTTGAGCAGAATGCTGATGGCAGAGGCCATGCCAACCATGCCGACGCCAACCACCGTCACCTTGTTCCTGCAGCCAACAGGCTCCTCCTTCATCACATGGCCGATCAGCTTCTCCTTAGTGGACATCTGTTGTGTTAGGGAAGTAGAAAAGCAGGTAAATAAGGTAGAAAACGTGGAGGAGGGAAGGTGAGAGTGTAAACAGAGAGGCCGTAAAGTGGTGCCTGCATAATGTATGTGACAGTTTGATACGTTGTTACTAACAGGACCACATGAAGGCGTACGTGACTGATTCTCATCCAGCAATGACTGAGGTAAACTTGAATTTCCCCTTCCGTCATATTTCAAGAATTGAAAATTTGCCCTTTTTATAACCTTGAACGCATGACCTCTAGCAACCACAAGCTTTAGTGTAGTTCTCAGAAGTCGACCACACTGACTCAGGTTCACTTCCTTAAAAGGCTTGCAGACAGTAATTCTTGCTTCACTCCACTGCCACATGGGGTAGCCATGGCAACAACTTCCTGGGAAAGTAATACGGCCTGTCTCTGCGCAGCCCCGGCTATCCCTGGCTGACGTCACACCCTACTATTCATGCTTCCTGGTTGGACAGACATGGCTGAGTGCTCATGCTCCGGGCGTTTACATCACCAGCATGACTGGCCTGCTTCTGTGATGTGGAGACGAGCACGTAGTGGAGGAGCTGACAGCACTAAAGCACAGTAATACCTTCCTTGAGAGGATATTTAAGACTCCCTGTGTTGAGTTTGCACACAATGGTAGGATATGGTAAGTGGGACAGTCATACCCAATATCCCTTTATCCAATTATCTCTCACTCAGAGGTGAGCTGAACGCTCAGTACATACCACGACATGACCCCAAGGTGAGCAGGGCTTGTGCGATACAAGAAGACCCTTTGTTCCCTTATTGTAAAGGATTACTGTACATGTTCAATAGTGGCCAGAGTTCCGTTCTTTACTATTTCAACGTGCTGTACAAACCTGCCAAATTACTACTGTAGCATGACTGAATGAGGATTATAAAAGGGATTATTAGTAGATGAAAGAACTTAATGCGAGAAAGAGATGAATGTTTGGTGTCAAGCCTTGGATTATATACATTTCTGGGACTTAAAATAAGTAGCTGTTACACATAGGTACATGCTTGTATAATAGTATTTCCCTGTAAATTCTGACATTTATATAATTTGATCCCCAATAAGTCACATGGGGTATCAGATGTCATTGCTGGTCTTAAGTTTAATTCTTACTTGGTCAGCATACTGGAATAAATTTAAAAGCAGGAAAAACTAGATCAGTCTCCACAATTAATCCACCAATCTACTGTAGCTGCTGCCAACAGGTTGCAACTGGCAAATATTTATCCTCAACACTGTGCCAAGTATGGCATTAGTTGGATTATTTAGAAAATGTAAGAGACACAAAATGCCATGCTAGATCCATTGTTTGAATAATTTACTTTGGCATACAAGTGAAATTCACTCATTAAGACCTGCTCTCCCATGGGGAGGCATGTGAATAAAGCAAAGCGTTTCCTGTACCAAGTTCATCTAATGGCCAACACTGCTGTGTGGATGGTGGACGCCACGGGCAGCAGAGGGCACGCGTGACCGCTTGTGTAACACTGCGTATATGACATCTACAATAAGCATCTGATGCAACAGTGGAAACACTTCCAAACCACCTTCACCTGAATGGCATACTAAGATATAATATTGAGATTTACCAATGAGATTTTAGATCTATATTATTCCGAAGGCTATTGATGCAAGTAATTTATTTTAGGGTTAGAGTTAGTATCCATAATTTATTACATATTTCCTATAACCCATTCATTTAACTGATATGAGCGCGGTTAATAGTGGAATATTAACATCGGGCCTGCATCGCGTGTGCTTGTCTGTTCCACACCACACAATTCGACATTAATAAGAAGAAAACATTACAAAATACACAAAATTTAACACATGTTAACTAAAGTTGATGCCAGTCTCATTCATAACCAATCGACACTGTCGACATGGACAAGCGACACGCCCCTTTCCGTATCCTAAATGCGCATCAGGTTGCTGAAGTCCTCACTATCAACGTACCGCCAAATTACTCATAACGAGTGAACCATTGTGTAAAATACGGATTCTACTGAGTCATATTTTAGTAAAGTCGGGTATTCTTACCTTTAGGCTTCAGTTAGGCAAGTAGAAACACGAGCTGGAATGTGTCTGCTCCTCCTGAGTGCAGCTTTTCCGCAGAAGTGGTGCTGCAGAGGGGGTGTCCCCGGTATATAAAGACAGCCTCCTCCGTAGACGTTACGTGCGTACATACTAATGAGATCGGGTGGGTCTGTGTTCGCTCCGCGTGCTCGGTGTCACGTCCGAAACAGGATGCGGCAGTGAAACAGCGTGCTTCATCCTGAGCTCGCTCTTTTTTTTTTTTTTTTTTTAAATATTAATTGGTGCTTGTTTTGACATCTTTTTCCCCATCGTAAAAACATAACAACTTAATTATCACTATCTCTGTTACGGAAGAGTCGTGTGCTCCATAAACACAAACGTGACTTGTTTCTTATTGTAATTTACATAAACGGATAATTACAATTTTTTTGAGCAGATGTAGTTCAGGAATAGTGGAAGAGATAATAATGTGTTTTCAGTTTTCAGGAGCCTGCTTCCTGTCTCCCATCTGCAATCAATGGAAAGAGCCCGGGTTTAATTCATAATTTAATTGGGAACACACTGTAATCTATATCTCTTTGGTATCACGGCTCATTTACCTGATATGTCGCCTGATACATTATAAACCATCGAAGTACCATAACCCACGTGCAGCGGGGGTTTCCTATATGTGTCCTGTATGACTCATGTAGTTGATGCAACTTGAGACTGAATTTACACTAAATTATCTGAATTCATTTGGCTTGCTCAATGCTAGGGTTAAAGGGTTCATGACACTTACAGGAAATCGTCACTTCAGTAGAAGAGTGTAATGTATTTTGGTGATAGCCCAGCTGGGTTTATTATATAACCATCCCATCAGATCATCAGCATTTTAGCGCCCCCACCTGTGCAGTTTAGGTTATTACAACACAAAGTCTGGTTACTTAACATTTGACTGCACAGTAAGCTGTTGTGTTGCTTAACTGAGGAATTTTTCTTGTCTGATAAAATGGATTTGACTGACAAAAGACAGGAGTTGCGAATTAGTTACAACATAGCCTTTCCATTTTTCATTGTGCAGGGCCACGATTGGGTGCTCTGAGAATCACCAGTTCTAGATATACTCTGGGCGCCTTTGTTTAGAAATATGTGAACCTATCTGATTCTGAAAAAACTTAGTTATCCACCGTTTGCCTTGCCTTTTACAGCTGGGACTCCTTGTATTTGAGTAACAGCAAACACTGAATGTTAGGCAATTATCCCCAATAAATGAATAAAAATGGAACAGTCAAGAAAAGGTCAAAACGTAAATCCAGGTTAAACCAACCCTTATCAGTAATATATTTGAGTAAACTTAAGTTAAAAAAACAACAACAAAACATCACACTTCATTATGCTTAAATGCTGATGGGATATACGATCTTTGCATTTACTGCTATTTTTGTTACAATGCAGGCTAGGAACCCAAACACAGACACAAAAAAAAAGAGTGCAAAAAATGAAATTTATTATCTTTGAACAAAAAACTTCTCTTGGAGAGATTTTCGTGAATAGGCTTCGGAGGTTGGAGCAAAGAGGAGGTGACTGGAGCTTGGAGATCTGGAGCAACAAAAAAACAGGTTAAGTAAAAAACTCTTGGATTCAGGTACGTAACAAAAGGCAGGAACGTGAACGCTGACTCAGGCAGGTTTACGATCTGGCATAGCTGAGCAGGCTGGGAAGGTTTAAATCTGGTCCATGATTGCAGATCAGGCTCAGCTGAATAGAGCTCCAGCACACCTGTCTTCACTCCTGAAACACAAGAAAGAAGGGGGAGAGAGGCAGCCACTCAGGGAGTGGCAGTGTCAGAATGAGGAGCAGAAGGGGATGTGACAATTTTCAACTTTGTTTTAGTATAAAATACCAGAGATTAACAATGAAAACTTTTGATTTTCAAATGGACTTCTTAAATGACTCAAAATCATAGGATCATGGAGGCAGATGCATGTTATAATTATAGTTTACAACCCCACTTAGACATTGTGACACCTATGTGTTCACCAAACAATAAACTGGAATGGTCAATCCATTTAGACGCCATGTACATGAGGAGCTGCCTAAGGTCCTTTGGACTCCTTTCTTCAAGGACCGCAGGACCCAGCTGGGGACTTTTAATGACACTATGATTGGATCTGCCACCTTCTACCCAGTGGTCTCTGGGGGTTGTGCGGGCACAGAGAGGGACAAAAAGAGGCTCAACAAATTGTTCAGAAGAGCCGGCTCTGTCCTAGAGACCACTGAGGAGATTGGTGGGAGGAGGATGTTAGTCAAGCTGGAAACCATCATGGACAACATTTCTGACCTCCTCCATGACAGCGGTGGACCTCTGAGCAGCTCCTTCAGCAGCTGAATGAAGCAGCCACGGTGTAAGAAAGAACACTTCTGTAACACTACTTATAAAGGCCAAATAGCAGTCATGTAGGTATTTTATGTATAAAATTATACGTAAATCTGCATAGATCTTATTTTTTATTGTTCAGTCTATTTTCTTTCTAAGTATTTTTTATAAAATCCCCCATGTGTACCTTTAGCTGTTGTGACCATGCATGTTTTATCATTTCTCATTTTAGATTGCATTCATAGAAAAACCATCACTTGTTTTCCTGGTTTAGCACTCTGAAGACACTTCAGCTGGACAAATCTTCACTGTTATGAAGATTCAATTCCAGATCTACTAGATGATGTATATTGATAGATTAATCTTATTATGAGATTTAAAACAAATATTATCTAACAACCAAAAACAATATGTGTATTATTATTGATTTTCAAATAAGCAAACTGTGATCATTTGCTTCTGCCTATTCCAATGTACAACAATGACGAAGGTGTCTGTTTATGGCATGATAATAAATAGTCATGCGCCTTCAAACTCCAATCTCGGTGTTGTTTTTAAGTAATATGCTGGCTGTACTAAAAATATGTAGGCCTACTGCAAATCATTTAGTTAGCTGCCAGGTGAGACGTGTGGATTATGATGATATGCTGGCCAGTTATTGTTGCAAAGAGTGGACACACAGGGCACATGTATGTGCATGAGTGTGTCTATCTATAACTGCCAGAGGCCAGATAAAATGGAGTGGCAAGATTTATGACTACACACCCGTAGTCCAACTCGGAGGAGTCAGCAGCAGTGTTGTCGTACTCGAGATCGGTCTTGGTCCCCATGCCATAGGCTCACATTCGCCTCTGGCCTGTCCCCATGCCATAGGCAGCTCCAGGGGCAAATGTGGCCCGCCATCAATTTTTAGTTGTCCCGTGTCAGAATGTAAAAATCTAATATTTTATGGCCCATACATAATATTAGTGCTGAACTGTTTTATTTGTAGTTTGGCCACTTAAAGTTTCTGTGTTTCTGGAATGGCCTTTCCTGTGTGATCATCTCTTTAATTAGATTTATATGTTTATAATATGTTATATAAATATGTTATTTCAATAATAGTTATTTTACAATCTACAGTCTTGATATACTGTGGTCTTGGTCTTGTCTTGGTCTCGGGTTAGGTGGTCTTGACTACAACATTGGTCAGCAGTGATGGGCCTGCTGCTCACTCAATTGTTTTGGTCTTATCTGCTTCAGACTGCACCCACTTGCTGGTCTGGGATGATAGGCTCATAAACACCCACCCACCACAGGGTAGGGTGCTATCAGTTCAGTTCCAGGAAGTTTGTGCCGGACACAGAATAACATACAATACTGTAACACTATGATGAGTAATTGATGTATCCACCATAGTAAAATAAAAGGACTTTTCGTCATTCAAGCTGCAAGTCTTTATTAGGTAGATAGATCTGGTTCTCAACATCTCATGAAAGTTCTTTTACATTAACTGGGCTTTTGTATTATAGCAATACAAATATTAGTTTAAGTCCATTAGTGCCCTTAAGTGTCACACCCCACTCAGTCACAACGTGAAGCCAACACACCCTTCACAGTTTGGTCATGTGTTTTGGCCATCTGATTTCAAATGACTCTCTGCCTCGCCTGCTAATGGCCCAATAGGGAAGTGTGTAAAATAAAAAAAATAAAAAAAGCCTGGTGATCTGCCTCTGCGTTTGGTTCATATCTCAGGAATGTTTGTTGGGAATTTATTGACATTTGGCAATAAAGAATACTTAAACTAAAATGAAGTCATTAGATTTTGGAGGTCATGGGTCCTTGCTGAAAGTCACTGTACTGTGTCTTTGCTTCTGTCCTATTCTTTTTAACATGACATTTTAGGAAAGCCTTGAGGAAATTTCTTGAAAGTAATGCCTTTCTGGATTACATGATTGGACTTTGGAGGTAAAAGGTTGAGGACACTGGCCTGAGAAAATATCATAACATGTTTCTGGGCAATCATGACAGATTTTGCCTAAAACACTTTACAGTGAAATTATTCGGCACCATAACTCAGGAACAGAATAGGAAACATTTTGTGGTAGTAATAGGTAATTGGTGCCCACCTCAAAATTGTGTTGATTTTGTGCTGCTGAGTCGCAGATGCATGCAACAAATCCATTACATAGAATTAGAAGAATTAGAGGCAGGGAGGTAAGGGTGTCATTTTGTTTCTATATTTAATTAACCAAGGTCTGTCATTATATCAAACCAATAAACTTACAACACACTAAACTAATACTGATACTGTAATGCCACAAGAGGACAACACAGCTAACAGATTATTAATGTTTTTCTTTCCAAAATGCTAACTAGGTAAGCTGAAAAATTAAGATAAGATATTTTGCATGTTTTGCTTTACAAATTCTGTTGATTTGAGGTGATTTTAGTTTTTTCAGTAATCATAATTATAAAATGCAGTTATTA